>BLKM01000627.1:2081602-2108585 GCA_013340265.1 Coptotermes formosanus
TGGTGGTGGTGGTGGTAGTGGTGGCGGCGGTGGTGGTGGTGGTGGTGGTGGCGGCGGTGGTGGTGGCGGCGGTGGTGGTGGCGGCGGCGGCGGTGGTGGTGATGGTTGTGGTGGCGGCGGCGGCGGCGGTGTTGGTGGTGGTGGTGGTGGTGATAGGGCATATTAAATAATACTTTCCTCTCAATCTTTGTATTTGTTCAAGGTATTACCGCTTTCTTTCTGGAAGTACTGAGGAAGGCCACGAAACACTAAGTCATGACAGCCGGTATGCCAACAGTGGTTTGAGTTGTACACTTCTCGAATACAGGTCCAGAGCATTATCGCCACACTAACCTGCTCGGTGTTCGTTGATATGCTGAGATGTACGCCTGTACGTGACAGACACAGCCGCTTGTGTTGGCTTCATCGGCTGTTACCTGAACGTGTCTGTCGCAAACACACACACTGTTTGTTTTACGAAAACGACGTGTTCCTTCGATGCTGTTCTTCAGGAGACTATAGGATGTTTCTTGTCCATTTACAATAAATAATCAGAGGTGCTACGATCCGTGATGTTTGTATGCACAAATACTGTTAAAGGATGGAATATATATATATATATATATATATGCCTCTTGTAAACATAGGTTTTCGTGCATGTAACCGTGTATGTATTTATTTAAATGAGCAGTAATTTGAAACAGACGGTAATAATTAAAACAAACACGTTTTAAAAGAGATCATTATTACATTGCGCAAAAATAAAAGTAAACCCCGTTATTCGATTGTGGGTATAAACGGTACGTAACACAAGACGTGGCGCATTTGTGTAGCAAAACTTAACTGTGTATACAAACAGTTGAATTCCGAGCACAAATCATAAATCCTACATGTCTGTTGCTCATGTTGCTAGCACTAGAGGTCTCGCGATTCCTACGCTTCGGGGACAGCATCGGGCCCCCTCGTTCGGCTCAGAGGTTGAGAGTAGCCACGCCTGTTGGGCCCAACTGAGTAAGCTGTGATGGTTTCTTTTTTGCCTGTGGAAAGAAGTCCATCATGTCCCCGGAACAAAGTGTTGTACTAATGTTTTATTGTTTTTAACACAAGCAGATGGACAAAATCTGTGAAGAAAACTAACTAACTAACTCTATGAAGCAGAGTCTTTCCAGAGAAGCTGACAGGTTCTTAGCTAGGCAAGAAATTCCCCGCATTCTATGAAAACCGAATTCTCATTACCGCCTTCACAACAGCCCGCCACCTGTCCCTGTCCGAAGCAAGATCAATCTAGTCCATGCCTCATATCCCACGTCTTGAAGATCCGTTTTAATATTATCCTCCCATCTACGCCTTGATCTTTCAAGTGGTCTATTCCCCTCAGGTCTCCACTCCAGAACCCTGTATGCACCTGTCCTGTTCCCTGTACGTGCCACATGCCGTTCCCGTCTCATTCTTCTCGGTTTGATCACCCAAATGAGATTTGGTGAGCAGTACAGTTCAGAAAGCTCCTCGTTAAGTATGCTTTTCCAGTCCCATGTTACCTCTTTCTACTTAGGTCCAAATGTTTTCCTCAGCACCCTATTCTCAAAGACCCTCAGCCTATGCTCCTCCCTCAATGTGAGAGGCCAAGTTTCACACCCATACAAAACAACGGGTTGAATTATAGTTCTGTATATTTTAATCTTCATGTTTTTGGGTTTCAAACTGGAAGACGAAAGATTCTGCACCGAATGATGGCAAGAATTCCCTGACTTCAATCTGCTCTTAATTTGTTTATGAATGAAGGTTTGATATATTAGTGTTGTTCCCAAATATTTGAACTGTTCCACACTTTCAAAGGGTTTATTACCTATCTTTATATTGTGATTTTCTCCTGCATGATGATCTCGAGACATGAGTAAATTCCTCAGCATTTGCTTATATACCAGTCTCCTTACTAGCGTCTAATTAAGCATCTGCGCTTTTCTTTTTAGTATGTATGCTTCCATCCAGTATATTACCATAATTAGTATAAACCAGAAGCTGATGTGTACCATTCAATTTCAAGGCCTCCTGGTTTGGCTGAACCCTCCTAATGGCATATTCTAAAGAAAATTTGAAAAGAAGTGACTCCTAATTATTATTATTATTATTATTATTATTATTATTATTATTTCCATACTGCTGGCCGTATTGCACACAGCCCTGGTGTAGTAATTTCCTTAGGAATTAACATCAATATGACTACTACTGTTGTCTTCTTTATTGTTACTATTGATGTTTGAGAAGAATTTGCATTTCCGTGAGTCACATTTGTTACTATGGTACTGCATTTTCTATTTTATATCCGTATTGAATGTTAGGTAGACACAAAGTCGTGTAAAAGTTTTTCCTTTGTTTTTAACTTTGAGTCTTAATTAAATTGGTTTCAGTGCTTTGATTTCTCTTTTCTTCTGTTTCTGGCTTGTTCTTGTCTTGATCTTGTCTGTTATCTTTTGTAGTTGTGATGTCTTTGTAATGGTTCACTAGCCTATTGGCTCAGCACGTAAATGAATAGAGAATGAAACTGTATTGTATGCTGTGTCAATGTATGCGTAATAATTTGGTGTGTGGAAAGAATTTGCCATGGTATATTTTGATGCTTGCCGGGAATGTGTCTGGAGGGAATGAGTGAAACTTTTAAGACTCTGGTAATTTGTCGCAGAGAAAACCGTTAGTTTTGTATAATTATTACCTAAATGGATCATATAGTTGTCAGTTTTTACTCCTGGATAGCCTGACACATGGATTGAACATATGAAGGGAGTTAAGTGTTAGAAATTCGTGTCAGAACTTCTTCCTGGTATTTAATGTCATTGTTATTAAATTAGGTGGCGATTTATTGTAAAATGGCAGTCGCTACAGTTAGTATGAAAACTAACCAAAGCGTTGCTTTAAGTACTCCAATATACTGTACTCGCGTATTACTCTTTGCCGCACATGGCGTGAAGGGTTCCTGTTTACAAGAAACATGCTGCCAGCTATTGTGCACAAATTTCTGTCGTAATGTGCTTCTGTATGACTGTCGTTTAAAGAAGATTACGCCTGGTGAAGCAGCGCCTGGCTGCACGACAGAACTTGCGTACATCAGTTGCCTCCTGTGTCAGGAGTTATGTTGGCAGTACGTGTTGCGTTTGAGGGTTTAGTTAAAGCGTTTGTAATTGGAATGGCTGACAACCCGACCGAGACGGTATACGTATATACACACTGTGTATATGCATATACTGTGTATATATATATATATCTAACCGGTTACACACCTGTGTATATAATTCTGAACGTGTTTGTTGTACTCTGACGTTACGATACTCAACTAATCGCACAGACAGGTAGCGTGGCTACAGAGAACATTTCTATTTTATATGCAGGGTTCTTATTATTTGAGTAACTAATTCGGAAGTTGCGCTTATATTTGAGCACAAATTTACACGCCCCGTGTTTCATAACGGAAACTTCACATTGTATTTCCTAACTAACTGACTGACTGACTGACTGACTGACTGACTGACTGACTAATTATCTCCATGATGCAGAGTTCTCCACAAGAATCTCTTACTTGCTCAGACAGTCAAGAAGCGTAATCCGAACATTAGTCTCTGTGTTCACAAGAGCGCACCACTTGTCTGTCTTGAGCCAGTTATATATCTGGTCCACACCTTTCTCTCCTCTTTCTTTAAGATGCAGGTTAGTATTCTTTACCACCTGTACCTAGGTCTTCCAAGTAGTTCTTTCCTTCAGGTTGCTCTTCCAGAACCGTGTATACACTTCTCCTCCATACGTGCCACTTGTCCCCCCCCCCCCTCTTATTGTACTTGATTTGGTCATCCAAATGACACTTGATGAACAATTACACATCATGGCGCTCTTTATTATGCAATTTTGTACAGTCTTCCCTTTTAGACCAAAATATCTTCCTCAGCGCTGTATTCTTGAATACCCTCAGCCCAGCTGTTCTTTAAGGTGGCATGTTCCCGCTGTGTTATTAAACACCAACGAATATGGCAGTCTCTCAACACAGCATTATATGCAGGAAGCATGAAGGCTGAATGTGTCAGCTAAAGTGGTTAGCCTTTAGCAGGCATGCCTGGTTACGGCTAATGCGTTCACATGAAATATATAGCCTTTATCCTTCCGGAATGTAATGTTGTGTTGACTGATTACCATATTCATTTGCATTTCTATGTTCTGCCCTTAATGTGGGAGACAATGTTTTACACCTATATAAAACGAGAGGCAGAATTATGTTTGTGTATTTTAAATGTTATGTGCTCAGACACATTTATTTCATTCAATACGAAATTGTCTGTAGTAGTTCCATTTGAAGAAATTATTCACGAACGCAGTCATGAAATATGTGCGATACAGTTTTGGTTAGGTAGCAGGTAATATGTAAGGGTATAACACTGCCATATGTGTGCCGCTAGGCAGAACGTTCAGCAGGTTATCCCTTAGCATTCAGATACACCGAACCGTGAAATGTCTTTCGCCAGTGAAATGCTCAAAAATGCATGGACCTGTGTAGTACAGCATCGATGATTTGATGAAATGTGTAGGTTGGGTTATGGGCTGGTTCGGATGATCGAGCAAGGGAGTGTGTGCGGGTGAAGTGAAGTGAAATGAAGTTACGTGAAGTGGTGTTATTGAACGACGCTATCAGTTGCTAAGATTACATGCATAGGGCGTATAGCGTCGGTGGTAGAAGAATGAAACATGAATGTGGAAAAATGATGGAATGATACTGACAGGGGAAAGCCGTAGTGCTCGGAGAAAAACTTGATCCTCTGCAGTTTTGTGCACCACAGATACCACATGGACTGGCACGGGATCGAACCCGCGCTTCCAGAGTAGGAGGCAGGCAACTACCGACCTGGGCTATGGCAAGGCCGAAGAGTTTGTTGGAAGGGTATTTGGGCTTTGGAGGGAACAAGTGGCAGGATGCGTGAGAAAATTAGATTTTGATTAGGTGCGTAATTTGTATTCTTCAAATAAGTATTGGTATGATGGTAAAATGAAGGATGGGTAACCAGTGATAAAAACACGATGAGGGAATCAATGTTCAATAGCGACTTTATATTTAGGTACTCTCATAAAACTTTCTACGGATATATACTTAAACATTAGCTGAATAAACTGTCAGTACTCTGTACTTGGCACTGCGCTACAAACCGGAAGGTCACGGGTTCGATTTCCGATGGTGCCATTGAAATTTTTCATTGGCCTAATTCTTTCGGTCGCACTATGGCCCTGGGGTTGACTCAGCCTCTAACAGGGATGAGTACCAGGAATATTTCCTGGGGGGGGGGGGGGGTGAAGGCGGCCGGTAAAGAGAGCTGACAACCTTACCACCTGCATGTGCCGATTGTCTAGAAATCTGGGAACCTCAACCTCCTGAAACCCTCAGGGCCTGTTCAGGCCTGTAATGGGAGGGCTTTACCTTTACTCTGTACTTAAACTAACAATACTCTGTGCTTTACCGTAGTTTGAATTATGTCACGTACTGGCTTACACATGCAATGAAAGGTTATGTTGAGTTTGTTCTATTGCATGAAACTACGAAATGTATTTAGCGTGAGAAGGATGCGGTATATATCTGCTAAAATCGATTGAGGTAGGGCATCCGTGTGTAACATCTGGAGCAGGTGGAATGTGCAAGTGTTTGCACTGCACAATTGTGCTGCCAGTCAGTACGATATACGAGCGTCCACCATAGTTATTTATTGGTTGGAGATCGGTATGCGCATACGTTGCATTTCTGACTTCATTCCAAAATCCTATTTACACATTTAAAATACACGAACTCATTATCGTGGATTCCAATTCATTGTTCTCTTTCCAAACACCGGTTTGTTCTGTGTAACCTTTGTTTAGTGCAGTATGTGTACTGACATTTCATTTAACTTTCCGAAGAACTGTTAATTATGCTTCTATACAAAGTGGGACCCATGAGGTTTACCCGAAACTTTAAATTACAACGAGACGAAGAGAAGGTTCTGAGTGTTTACATTAAATCCTAAGTGGTGACAATACAATAAGCTTTCGTCGACGGCTTCAGTAACACTGCAGTGCTGTTACTTCGTTTACTTGGAACTTCGTATTCCAGTGTCTGGTAGGAAATTACAGTTTGTGAAAGATAAACTAATGAGAGAGTGTTAAGGATATACAGAATGAGTTGCTTGATGTTAATTCCAATAGAGGTCACGTACGAACACACTAATGAGTCTTCTGATTCCATAAAGTGTGGGCAATGTCTTAACCAGTTGAACGACTGTTGGCCATTCAAGTAATTTGTACTCCACAAAGTTGTTAACGCCAGAGTCAGTACGACAATCTAGTATCGCTGTAGCAGGGCCCCTCAGATACCAGCCGAATATCTACGACTACATTAACCTTTTAAAGCCTAGCGGTAACTTTACATACTACCAGGTTTAACATTAAAAAATTCTACGTGGTGCCCACATTGCGTTTATGTGTTTTGTACGGATCTCAGAACAAACAGCAACTTTTGCCTTATAAAACATTAAGAGACTGGTTTTTATAACCGAAGTGGAGAGTGTTTACAGCGCGGTACGCACTGAGTCCTTATATAAAATAGATACGCTTCGTCTTTAAAGGGTTAATTGCAATCACAACATTTGCTTCACTATAAACTGAACACATTCTTCTTCAGGAGATGTTAAGACTACAGACCAAAATCACGTTAGTTTTAAAATTAAAGGTTATTCTGGACACAAGGCAGGTGGGTTCGATAACATTAACCAATCAGCTGTAAAGGAATGTGTCGTGGTCTTTATGCGGCTAATGTTATGATTAGCCCGTAGTTCATGGCTAACGTCAGTCGTGGCTGCTCACTGTGGTGGTTAATGTCACCACGAGTCAACCGAGTAACCTGAACGATATTCAGTGTTACTTTCATCAAAATCTAGTAATTCAAACATTCTTTCTTCTTTATAAAAAAAAAGCCGTGTTGTGTGCATGCAATATTGTGTGTGTGACGGTATTTTATTCTAAGTGAAGCAAAATGCAGCAGTTCTATATTCTCAGGCATTACCTGTTCACCGACGCTGGGATTTAAGTTCAAACTACCGCCCAATACGGAGGGATTTCAAATTTGTAATACCCTTAAATGCATTTAGGGGCCGGGATAGCGTAGTCGGTATAGCGACTCGCTGCGGGCTGGACGGTCCGGGGATCGAATCCCGGTGGGGACGAGATTTTCCGCACCCGTCGAGACCGGCCCTGGGGCCCACCCAGCCTCCTGTACAATGCGTACTGGGTGTTTCCCGGGGGTAAGGCGGCCGGGGCGTGGTGCTAACGACCCATGCCATTCTAGTGCCGAGCCTAAGGAAAGGGTGGAGCTACACCTCTACTCCCCCTTGTGTCGCAGGCCTATATAGGGATCCCTTTACATTTTTACGTAACTGCATTGACAGCTGTACGGTGCACCGAGACTGGCAGCATCTGAAGAAATAGAGGTCCGTGCAGTGCACCGAAGCCGGCATTAGAAGGTTAAAATTTGTTTCTCTACAAGGTGTTATTTTATTTCAGAACTTTTTGTTCAATATTAGCCACGTAGTGAGGCTAATGCGAAGATTACCCATAAAGTGTCCGAACGTTTTATCAGTAACTTGTACACGATAATTCTGTGACGAGCCGCCCAATCATGACAGCTGCCAGTTTTAGCCTCTGATCACTACGTGTACCAAGTATGCTGTATCGACAGCACCCCATCAGCATGGCTTGTGAGAGTCAAATATCTGTGCAGTGAGTGATACTGAGAACACTGTGCATGCACACACGTGTTTGTGTGTGTGTGTGTGTGTGTGCACGCTTTCACATACAGACAGATAAATTGAACACGTGTGCATACATGCGTACATGCATACATGAATTCATACGTATGTATTGGCAGCCTGGAGAGTTAAAAGGCATGCTTCTGTCTCCCGATTCCCTTTCTTCCACGAAGAATCAAAACTCTAGCTGCGAGTTTTATGATACTGATATTTCACTACTGTAAAGGCTGTTTAAATTTAAAGCGGGAAGCACTTTGTAATTCTAGTTGTAGGTATTATTTTCACACTCAGCCCTCCAACTTATACACTTTTTACGTTACCGGGCTAGGTGATACTGTGATATTAGGCGTTTGTTGAATATACAAGCCATGAATTTGAAAGGTTCTGGAAATACAGCATGATAGAAGAAGCAGTTCTTTTATGCAGATCTAACTTTTCACGGTAAAAGTCCAGCTGCAATACCGACAAAGTCAAAGGCCCGCTCTCGACTTCGTCATAAAGCCAGACCTTTTCGTTGGCGATTGTTGTTACCTGAATACTTGTCAGCGACTAGCGGAAACACTTGTACATGGAGGCAGACCAAAGATAGAGTTACAAATCTGAGGCTTTTAAATACTCGTACACTGATTTTTGTTTTATTGATCATGCATGAGTTAGCCCTCTGGCTTTGTTCTCATTTCTCAATCCATCTCATACTGACCACATGGTATGATGTTTCCTTTTTGTCCACTCCCTTCCTTAAGCTTTCAAAATCACCATATGGCCTGTATGTATGTCTTTTTTACCTATTTCACATTTTGCACAAATGGACCAATTTCTACGAAACTTCTTATAAACACTGCAAGCTTATCCATTATCTTACCTTTTAATTTGCTACAATAAGTACAAGCACATGGCGAACGTGCGAACGTGAGGGGTAGAGGCGACACTAGCGACACTTATATGACAGCCCTAAAGTTGTTCTTGGTAAAAGTTATTTCCAAATTATGAAACTTTTGTTAAAGCAGAGTTTTCGTAGCCGGTATGATTATCGAATCGCAAGTACGTAAGTCATGTATGGTATAAAGAAGGGCCATAAACATGCATAAACCTTCCGTATGCGATGTTCTTTTGTAAGTAAAGAATTATAATGACGGCCTGTTACGAGATTTTGGACTTATATCTGACTACTTTAGCGTAGATTATTAAGTGATGTGTTCTTCACATAAGTAAAATAACAGTAATAATGGTAACAGATTTGCAGGACCAGGAAGGATATCTAGAGCACGAAGGCAGACGTCATAAATTCTGGTAGGAACTCCTCGTTTAATTTAAGGGTCTACGTGTCATCCGCTACCAGGGCACCTGGCCTACTCTCCCAGGCCACGTTCCGCCTCTTGATGCTTCCCTACACGCACGTATAAGAATGTAAATGCAATGAAAGACTTAAGCCGTCAGCCAGGGCTTCCACTGTGCACAAATACTCGAAGAGTGATGGTGAGAATGGAGTGGGTGAATAAAGTGAATAATTCGAGGTTATGTCAGTGTAATAAAGAGAACGGGACTAAGCCGTAAAGGCCAGGGGTTACGCGTGAAGGTCCTAATGCACGTATCGTAAACTTAAATTGATAAATCAATACCAAATACACGTAACGTATGCAGCTTTGTGCATGAAATAAGTTCTCAAAAACGTACGGCTAGAATAATGGGGAGTTGTTTATTATGAATATTGAATTTGTGAGGATAGAAACAGGCTACTTAATGCCAGAGTTTTACCTCGTTTCTACTTATTAGTAAAGGCAAAGTAAAGCAAGTTGTTCCTCTTCACGCCATGAAATCTTGGAGGGGGGGGGGGGAGCGGAGCTGTAGCGTTAGTCAGTGTTAACCTGGACAATGGATGGGGTGAGCAGTCAGCTACACGCCCCGGCTGCTTTACCCTCCGGAAAAGACTTGTACGGGTACACCCACCGAGTCGGAGAGAGTGTGGTACCAGGTCTGAACACGGTTAGTTTTTTTTACACAATTATAAATCTGAACCAAACTGTGCTGGTCAGTATTTTGAATAAAGAGTTTGGTACATACGCGTGACTTGAGATTTTCACAGCGTTGTTGTTGAGGAGTAAAGTTTTGTGCCATATGACACGGTGTGGGCTCTTGTGAATGCGGTAATGAACATTTGGGTTCCATAAAATGCTGGGAATTTTTTGACTATCTGAGGACCGGTTAGCTTCTTTGGAAGGACTCTGGTGCATTCAGTTACCGTTATGACACCCCGTCGATTGCTAGTTGCCGACGTTGGATCTTGCTTGATTAGTGTTTCATCATTTAAAATGCGCTCACTTCCGACGTGCATGACGCAAAACGAGAAGACTGGACGTCTTGGAAGAAGAGAGTAGAACGGGCCTTCGTCGCAGTCATTTACAGCTAGCGCCTGTCATGTTCATTTAGACTACCTGCTCAACAGAAGTGGCGGAGAAGTAGTCGATACAGCAGGGCGGTCCCGTTACGCACTGCAGCGGACAAAAAGATCTCACGTGCCTGACGTGGAGATCTAGACAGACAGTGTTCTATAGAAACACAATACAAGTTTCTAACATCACGGATTGATATTAACTTAGTTTCACGGGATGTTGTATGCACATGCCCATTTTATGTAGACGTGTCAGTACCCTGCTACAGATCTCATATTAACGACAACAAGCTAAACACTTTCCGCATCAAGTTATACAACCAACAGGGTATACATTTATGTATAGCAAATGTATTTAATATCTCCTACTTGTTTTAGCCTTCTCGGTCATCTTCAAGGATATAATTTAATAAAATAAGAAGGTTCTCGAGAAAATTACATATTTTAATTGCAATAAATGTAACAAGTAAAGGAAATAAACATAATATATCCTGATGGCAGCTCAAAACAATAAAGGAATAAGAACAGTAAAATAGTAAAACACCGTCACATATAAATCGTGTGTTGTTCAGTTAAAATGTGTAAATCTGTTAGAGATGAATAATTATAAAATAAAATTATGTAAACGGTAAAAATGTATTACAGATCTTCCCACATGTTTACGTGATACGAGTAAGGTAAACATAACCCAACAGTGGGTGCAAAATATAACGTGTTGCTACATTCAAGTGCCTGCATCTGGCATCAGTTTACTGTAATTGGATTTGAAATTACTTGCATATCGTATCCATTTGTATTGTTCAAATATTTATGCGCCGTCCCATTTAGATCACTTAATTAAGCCACCTTGTTTAATGTCAGTGCGAATCATATTTCGGAGACAAATTAATAGGGATAATTAGTTTACTGTGAAAGTGCAGGGGAAGTGTTAGAACTTTTAATAATGCCGTATCCGTGACATTCCAGTCTACCACTTGCTTGTAAAACAATCATTAATTCTCCTGGTAACATGAACACGCTGTAAAAACTGCGAAGAACGAGTCTGCTGGGTAATTTTGGGTCGCATTCTTGATGTCAGGTGGTCAAAGATCGAAACCCGACGACCAAATTTGCACTTTTCAATAACGTACACTTTTGATAAATTAAAAAAAAACAGTCATTGCCCCCCCCCCTTGTAGTATAAGCAGATCATCCTTGCAAACAGAACAGTACACCTTCTTGAATTGAAACTCGTGTTCCCGTAACGTCTGTGGGTGAATTTAAATTCACAAGTTTCCGTGTATGTACACATTTGTGTAGGTGTGCACATAACACTGTCGTCCCCCGAAGTTACGACTTACCCTAGTTTCGAGATCGGCGACTTCGATCGAGACAGATTTTTCTGTCTTTATATTGTTACAATGGGTAGGATGATTCCATGTAATCTGTTTAGACAAAAGAAAAAGATTTTATAATTACTAAAATTTTTCAAAGAATGTTAAGTATGATAAACAAATGACAACTTGAGGAGGATGTACTTCCTATTCAACTACAGGCCGGTCATCTGGATCATTATGTGCAATATAGAAAAATAACGTGGCGATGCACGAGGCCCGCAATATTACTTCAAGAGATCAAGCACTAAAATCTCGCAAAACAAAGACGTCTTATTGTCCTTCAGAACCTTCTCATAGCGAGTAGGCATTCCTATCTTTTTGTCCAGTTGTTGCTGCTCCCTGCTCCTTCCAATCAATGTCTTCTTTAACCTTGATACAAGCTTCAGTGTGTTCGAGGCCCACAATCAACTGTGCGACCGTCATGGTCTTGTCCTTAGGCTCCGGTTTCTTAGCTTTTTCAAGGGCGTTTTTTTTTTCGAATTTCAACAGTGTCCTCGCGTGTGAGTTCCTGATCATGAAAACTCATCAATTCGAAGACGTTTCAAAAACTTGATAGCTATTTAACCCTTTAAAGACGAAGCGTATCTGTTTTATATAAGGACTCAGTGCGTACCGCGCTGTAAACACTCTCCACTTCGGTTATAAAAACCAATCTCTTAATGTTTTATAAGGCAAATGTTGCTGTTTGTTCTGAGATCCGTACAAAACACATAAACGCAATGTGGGCACCACGTAGAATTTTTTAATGTTAAACCTGATGGTACGTAAAGTTACCGCTAGACTTTAAAAGGTTAATTTACCCGGTTTTATTCCTGTATTAAGAATGTATGAGGCTTTAATTCTTAATACATGTGTGTAGTTGTATCAGCTAAAAATCTGCCTCTGTTAGTTATTCTCACAACGGGATGCACTCCATCATAAAAAGAGACGTGTTTAATTTAACGACGCTGTCAGTTGCTAATATTGTGTAGCATCCGTAGTAGATCAGTGAGGCATGAATGTGGTGCGTTGGCGGAGTGATACTCACCGTGAAAATAGAAATACTACAAAGAAAAGACCAGTCCTGCTGCCACATTTTCCAATTCAAATCCCATACCGATTAGTTAGGGGTCGAACCTGGTCCTTCGTGTTGAGAGACAGGCGACTAACTGCCTGATCCGTAACACCTCCTAAAAACTCAAAAAACTTGAAACTTTGCAGCGACTGCGTGCTTGTATTTATTCAGCTATAAAGAATAAGAATGCTTTTGATTTAGCTGCTTCCCGAATGTCACATGCTAAGGTCCAGTGGCTCTTTAGTTACCTAGAACAAACAGAAAGTTAAAGAAAATGTTCACACAGAAATAGTATTTTTATTTCCTGTTCTAGAAATATTACGTATTTTGTAGGTCTATTGTCACTCATCATTTCAGGACCGTGAAGTAAGAGGCGCTACTGTCGCCCTACCTCACAAGTTCGGCCGGGCGCCATGCTGTTATCAGTAGAGATATGAAATGTAAACGTTGGCAGTGGGGTGCCGGTCTTCATACCGAGTTTCATGAAAATCGGTCAGTTGTTCAAAAGTTGAAGTGAGGGCTCAAACACACTCATAGCATGCTGGTCTTGAAGCGCAGTTACAATTCCGCATTTTGATCACGGAGTATGCATATATATGTGCTTCGTTCTCACAGTACATAGCGACTGCTTCCGTTGACTGCAGTAAATGGTTTTTGTTTGAAATGGGGACGGCCTTTACTTTCTATGAGGCACGAACTCTATCATTCATGTGAATTTCTTGTTCCAAGGGGTCAATTATCTCTACTTTCGAATTGATCTTCTTGCATTCGAAGTAATAATTAGGAATATCAGAGATTAGTCTTTAAACTGAAAAAGCGAATTTATGAAACATCCAATTTTAGTTATAACTACAACAAATATTTTTAGTGCTTTGATGCTTCGTTCCACCTGATGGTCACTTGATTTTCTGTAGTAAAATACGTTAGGCAACTGACCTTATCACTGTGTTGCCCTTTTAATTTTTATGGCGAATTATATAAAGCTCTGCGTGGCCTGTCGCTAAAAAGGCAGGAAGATTTTCTTCCCATTCCACTCTGCAACCTGCTTGGCATTTTGATTACAGTGCATTAATCTTATGGCGATAAGAGACGGGTTCTATAATGTTATGGCATACAGCAATTCTCTGATGTACTGCTGATGGCCTTGCTAATAACAGACAGGTCTGCGAGTGTGCATTCACACTGAAGGCCATACACCAGAGTGCAGTTGATGATATCTTCGTGACAGTAGGTAGGATCTGCCGCGTTTCAACGGAATCTTCCCCGTAGAATCATTCAATATCCCAGTGGTTGACAGCAGCTTTACGTGCCGGGCCTAAGTGAGTATAATAATAATAATAAGAAGAAGAAGAACCAGAGGGGCAAGAGGAGAGAAAGTATCACTGATGATAACTATAACAATAAATTATATGCTTAACAGGATATATGCATACTTTACAAAAATAACATAAAACGATTAGCTTGGCATTCGAATATAAATAACGTAAGAATAACAATGATCAAATAGCGTGCCAGAATATGGGTACAAAAAAATCTAACGCCCTCCAAGTGAGTTCTTCTCCACTCGATATCCCATTCCAATTTCCCAAATCAACTGTCTCTTTCAGATAAAACGGTCTTACATAAATAGTTACTCGCAAGACCACAGTTTCCACAGAACGTCCCAACTTGACCAGCACGTGATCTTTTCGTGGCCCTAGGCTTCTCCAAATCCAAGGTGCTTGCCCCTCCCTTTTCCAACCGACTGAGGCATTTCCTTTCAGCGGTTCGGCTCCTTCCTCATGTACTCCTCGTACAACAGCCCACTCCACAATCACAGTCATCTCTCACACACTACCTGCTAGGGAGGGGACCAGGGGGTCGAGGTTAAGGACAGCCGGGGTTATAGATTAGAAGGGTACGATATTACTAGGTAAAGGACTCACAGGGTCGAGATTAGGGGACACGACTATCGAGGCGATTCAAACCAAGGGCCAACGGCTCTAATAATAATAATAATAATAATAATAATAATAATAATAATTTATTTGAGTTCAGTTATTACAATGTTTGAGGCTACTTTCCGATTAACACTGAGTTGTCACGGTGGTAGCCCATCACCATTTGATACTTAGAATATACATGTACATTTGTTTTATTAAAACATTTATACTTGCCTTTATCTACGTACCTCGTACGTGCCTAAACTTCTTATCTGACCTGTGGCAGTGCATCTTAATATTTTTCTTAAGCTACCTGCTTATACCTACTTAACCCGGCCGCTTTACCCCTGGAGAACAGACCCGGTACCTATTGTACAGGAGGCTGCGTGGGCCCCACGGCCAGTCTGGAGCGGTGCGGAAACTCTCGGCTCCCACCAGGATTCGATCCCTGGACCGTCCAGCCCGTAGCAAGTCGGAATGCTATGTGGCGTTGTCAAAATCTTATAGAAGTGTCTTATTCGTGAAGTTTTTCATTATTTAGCTTTGTTCTCTGGAAAAGCGAGTTTAAATTATGTCCCCTCCAAGATCCGATGCCATATACTTCTCTGCAAAGGTACGAACTTTTCGAATGTACCAGCTTCTTACGTCTCGACAAAAGAAGCTTCTGCTCTGATGGGCGAAGCAGCTGGTTTCTGCTAAACGTTTAAACCTGCCCATCAGTTTACACTCCATCACGCCATTAAGCACTGGAATTTGAGTGTTAACCGCCTGAGAGCCATAGAGCCCACGTGAGTAACAAGTTTTATCTTGTTACAAGTTTTTGATCCGGTGTGAGATGTATTTTTTTTTATTTTGAAGATGCAGAGACAGTTCGGTGCCTTGTTTTTTAATATATACATCTACGTTTCACAAGTTGACACTCCCCTTCAGGTTTTTCGAATAGAGTTTTGCTTACGTTTTTGTTTTGTTTGTCTCATGCATGCTACACGTCTCGCCCATATCTACTTCCTTGACTTTGATTAATTTCTGGCGAAGAGTATAGAACCTGAAGCTCCTAATTCTTAAAATTTGTCCGGCTCTCTCTTATTTGCTCGTGCCTGTATCAAAATATACTGCTGGACAGCGTGTTCTCACAGTCGCTATTACAACTGTTTACCCTATTGAAATGAGGATTTTTCTTACGCATGGCTGCAAGAGTTTAAAATTACTTTAATATCCTTCATTGTGTGCAGACCTTGATCTAGTTCGTGCTGTAACTTTGCTGAGTTGCCGTAGGAAGTAACGGGTTTAAAAATTCATACATTCAATAGAAGAAAGACAGAGAAAGTGAGAGTGTAAAACTCTTCCATATATGAACGAAAGCTTATGAATCATAGATGCGATGTTACTGACAGGAGAGGACCCAAGTGCTAGGACAGAAATCTGTACCGGTACCACTCAGTCCATCACAAGCACAGCACAGCGTGGCGTGGGATCGAACCCGAAACTCCGCAGTGACAACAATTCTACTTAAGGTATAAGGTTAAGTTCACCCTAGGCCCAGAGGGGGAGTAGAGGTACGGCTGTGCTCTTTCTTTAACCTCGGCGGTAGATTGAGGTGAGTGGTCAACGCCACGCCCCGGCCGCTTTACCCCCGCAAAAGAGACCTGGTACCTATTATACAGGAGGCTGGGTGGGCCCCAGGGCCCGTCTGGTCGGGTACGAAGAATCTCGCTGCCACCGGGATACGACCCCCGGACCCTCCAGCCCGTAGCGAGTCGCTATACCGACTGCGCTGTCCCGGCCCACACTGCTTAAGGCACAGATATGTATAAGGTGTGTGGAGAGGCAGACGCAGAGGATGCGTGCCAGTCGTTTGGTATTTCAAATAACCCTTAACATTGTTACTATAGAGATGGGTTCGTAGCCTTCGTAAGATTTTCTTTTCATGTTATTACGGCTCGATGATGTTCCTGTCTTGCAATTCACATAAATCTTTTGTCCCCTTTGCCATTATTAAAACAAAACTCAGAGGCAAGTTTCACCGGCTTTGATTTTAAACCGATATTGCTAACATTGCTGTCTCCCCCTCCGTATATGTACCGTTCCAGTAAATTTTGAAGCAGCGAAAAGAATGACGTACTCACCAGCACCTGTAAATTTATCTGCCTTATTCACAATAGACCCTGGGAAAACTAAGACCAAGACTGTCTTCTGGGGTGCAAAGTCATGTAGTCTGGTAGAAATTAGCAAACGTTTCAGAGGATCCTGCTGTCTCTCCCCAAAAGACAGTATTCTTCAAATTGTACGTTACTTTGTAATACACAAGAGTTTAGGTACCTGAAACTGTGCCTTCTGAAAAAAGAAGGGAAATTCTATTATTTTTGACTGAAATGTCATGCACTTGCGGGCCCAATACAAATTTGAGTACAAAGAACCTAGATTTCCAGGGCTTTCTTAAATGCCGTAGGAGGACTGAAGGATAGTTTCATAAAAATGAGACGGTGCATTCGTTCTCCTCTTCGGTTCTGTTCGATTTCAGTGCAATCAGGCATTCAACCCACGGAGCAGATTTTTTCTTTAGAAGCTAATAGTCCCTCAAATGGTCCTAACCTTTTTTTTTTAAGTTGCGGTTCATTCCTGTGATCACAACAGCTGTCTACTAAATCGTATCTGGAGCCACTGAATTCCGTTTGCATGTACACATATCATTAAGATACATTTAAATACAATCCTCGTACGTACGCCAAAGTTTTACATTATCAGTCTCTTGGTTTCACTTGTTCCGACCAAAATCCTGCAGGCATCTTTGGCTGTCCTTTCGTTTCGTTTCTTCTACCTACTTGTTCGCAGCAGGTGTCGAGGTTGTTTCTTTTCAATTGATCACACTCAAACATACACCACATTCGGTAGGACTCCTCTCGACGAGCGATCGGCCCGTCGCAGAGACCTCTACCTGACAACACAAAAACATTCACAAGAGAAAAACATCCATGCCCCCGGTGGGATTCGAACCCACGATCCCAGCAAGCTCTCGGCCGCAGACCTACGCCTTAGACCGCGCGGCCACTGGGATATCTTTGGCTGTCTCATCCTACAAACTGCGAAGCCCCTTATTATGTAACCGTCTCCAGAGTTCTGTTAATGCTTCTCTCTTAGGTCTAGACATTCCCTACAGCATCGTCCTGTCAAATAACGTTTTCGTTTATGGTGTGTGACGTATTTCGCACACATGGGGCTACAAAGCAACAGCTAAAATTGTAGTCTTGTATATTTTAAACCATGTCAAGCTTAAATAATGTAATGCAGTACGATTTTATTACTTGTTTGTTCCCATGTTATATGATTTTTTCCTAAACCCAGTAGTTGTAAAAATTGTTGTAATTCTGCTGCGTATTGCTGACTCCTGCAAACTTTATTCCATTTGGCATTCATTCGTATTGCAAGAAAATATTTTGAGGACTAAAAAAACAAAAAGTAAAGAAAGGAAGTGAAGCATAATAGCAAGAGGAGGAGGAGGAGGAGGAGGAAGAAGAAGAAGAAGAAGAAGAAGAAGAAGAAGAAGAAGAAGAAGAAGAAGAAGAAGAAGAAGAAGAAGAAGACGTAGTAGTTTTCACAACTTCAAGCTTTTCGAACTCCTTGAAACAGTAGAGTGTGGTGATTACAGACACTTGTTTTGAATAAACTTCCGTGGAACGGAGGACACCTCAGTGAGCGTATCTGGTGTCCTGGACAAAGTTCGAATCGAGCACCTCCCGATAACAAGTGTTGAGCGATACTGCTGCATCGCAGCGTAGTGGATAATACGATATTTAACTGATATGTCAGCAGATGCCATATCTGAGGAACTGCTGAACTGCGAATGCATGCTTACGTTTGTGTCGAAGTTAGAATATTGTAACACAAAGTGAGTTGTGCCTGTCTTTACCCTTACTGGTGGGCTACATGGCGTCAGGTTTCGATAATCTGAAACTGATGTTGCTCTGCATTAATTATGTAACTAATGAATGAAGCAGAAGAGGAAATGTTTGTGAGCGACAGGTGAATATTTAAAGTTGGTGGCTGGTACCACGAATACAGAATATTTGAATTATTAATAAGGGATTTACGGAAATAATTATGAGCCTCCAATGACACCTTCACTAAATGTACTCTACCAGGAATTATAAATTACTAATTATCGGTACACCATTCATCCATCCATCCATTCATTCATTCATTCATTCATTCATTCATTCATTCATTCATTCATGTCCATATTTGCATTAGGGTAGATGCCTGATGATGGAGAAAGCAATTTCTCCTGAAACTTCAGTACAGTATGTACACAAACTCTCTCTTTCAACTTGTTGCACAACATTTGTTATTTATGTACTGCTCCTACATGTTTCGACCATAGAACCTGATCATCTTCAGTGAGCTACAAGCTTCTTAGACGTATACAGCATAGACCTATATTGGAAGTAGTCGTATGTAAACACTAAAAATGTACATATTTGTGTCTGTAATCATATACAATTTAAAATTGGTGTCTGTCTATAATTAAATACGATTTAAAATTGCATATGATTATAGACAGACACCAATATGTACATTTTAACCATTTACATGTGACGACTTGCAATATGTGCTGTATAGTCTAAAAAGCTTGTAACTCCCTGAACGTGGCCGCTCTGTGGCGGAAACTTGTAGGAGCAGTAAATAAATAATAAATATTGTGCATCAAGTCGGAAGTGAAAGCGTATTTGCGACAGTTGCACGGAAAATGTGTGACATTAAATTTTCAGTACACTGTTTCCAGGAACTCATTGCGAGAGGTTGTCAATTTTTCGTGAACTACCAACACATCTGTCTGAGAACTTACGGTATCTTTTTTATGTCATGTTGCTTTGTTAACAACAACTTTATTGGAACGTCCAACAACCTTCATACAACTTATGTACTTCACTTAAACATTCTTGCTAATGTACTGGCAATAAAGTCTAGCATAACCCATTTTACCATTAACTTTGAACAACAGAACCTGTACTGAATGGCATAATTACGGGAACTTGATTGTTTTAGATTCTCTTGCAATTTATCTTCTTAAGACCAGCATATCTTTGCAACTGGTAAACAGTAGAAGCAATTAATCTTCACTTAAAGTAAGACGTGCTGGGAATTGTTAATCTTCACAAATACGTGACTGCATTTCGAGAAGCGAAACCCGGGCGGAAAAATATCGGTGACGTCCGAAGAGTGATTAGTGTGTGCGAGCAGCCAGCGCTTCTGAACAGATGTGGCTTATGGATGCAGTGAACCGCAGCTGCCCTGACGTGCGGTTGACTGAAAGTAACAAATGCAGGAAATTGTGTTGCTCTCATACATTTCAAATTTCTGCTACTGTCAAGTATTACTTTCCACAAAATATGAACTAAACAGAAACCGATGCTGGAGGCCGTGTGCCAGATTTGAGTACATTTTCGAAGTAAGTTACATGAAACAAACTCAGGAAATTCTCTTGGTGATGTTTATTTAACCTTTTAAAGCCTAGCGGTAACTTTGCATAAGACCAGATTTAATATTAAAAAATTCTACGTGGTGCCCACATTCCGTATATGTGTTTTGTACGGATCTCAGAACAAACAGCAACTTTTGCCTTATAAAACATTAAGAGACTGTTTTTATAACCGAAGTGGAGAGTGTTTACAGCGCGGTACGCACTGAGTCCTTATATAAAATAGATACGCTTCGTCTTTAAAGGGTTAGAATTGCCGAATAATTTACATACTTTGCACAAATGAAACCCAAATTCTGAAAGCTGTAATCTGAAGTGAAATGCGCATATTTACACGTATTTTCAAAATGCCTTATTTAAGAACTTTAATGTCCAGTCGACCTCGAAGTAGACGGAATAAGAAATATATAATTTTGTGCTCAGATGGCCGAAGTCGGCTGTATTGTTGAACCATGTTACTAAAATCTGCAGATACCCAAATTATTATTGAAACCTGCAGAAACGAATTTATTATCAGAATCATAACATTACTACAGATAACTCTTTTAATGTAGACAGGGCAATACTATTCTTCAAGTGATACTCAGAATCCGCACCAAGAGCTGCCGTGAATATAGCCGACACAGAAACTAATAAAAATGCTGTTTAGTGAATGAAGTTGATGAAGACCTTTGTTTCAGGTTTCGATAATGGCCAGCATTACGTATTCTCTGTGCCACGTAGGCTTGCTTGTATGTTCCTGTACGATGAACAATATTCTTAGAAAATTTATAAAATTATTGTTATTTGACCATCATATAAGTGTGTTTATACGAACCAAAATTAAGTATATCGGTGACATTCTTCGAAGAATTATAATACCAAATTTAATCCAAAAACGTACAATGCTTTTGCTGTATGATATTTAAGAACAGGCGCAACTTCGCGCCAGACATGAGTATCATCACTCCTGTGCTCAGCACATACCACTTTGTGTAACTGCTACCTGTGGTAATAAAAATGTGAAAATGTGCAGTGACAAGAGCATTCGGCGTGCAAAGAAATGCGCTAACTTTCCTTGCGGGTAAAGAAAATTATACATAATCCTGAAGCTTACGACTCTTACACATATTCTGTTTTGATGTCAGTAAGGTCAAGAAGGGACAGGCTTATGCGGCATGCTGTGAAGAGAACGGCATCTGTCACTGGACATTCGGTGGGTGCGGGCTTCCTGTGCGATAAGGCTTCCGTGCTCAGTGACATGACAAAATGGACATTCTGTATTTCATTTTCATAATGCATAGAGAACCGCTGATGTTAACAGTAGAGAGCAGCATACACACAACTGAAGACTGAGGTCTAACCTCTGGGACACACTCTGACAGTAAGACATCCAGACACCTGCCGTGTACGAGTGCCCAAAAAGGGTGTGATGTTGCATTATGTACGAGTATATAAAAGAATATTAGGAGAGGGTTACAAAGAGAAAGCGGCGGAAATGAAATTCTGGAGCTCGGGTAGTTGATAGCGGGAATATGACCAGACTCAGAATGAGGGTATGAAGTACGGTATGAGATCTCACTCTATAAACAGAAACGTCCACTGACGGTCAGAGATGAATGAAGATATGGAAACAGAAAAAAAGATATGAAGCTAAGGATACCACAGATGTGCGGTATCCAGAACCTATGAGAAACCTCACAACGGAGGCTCAGATTCAAATGCAGACCAGTCGATGTGGGATTTTTGGTAGACAAAGTGGCACTGGGACAGGTTTATTCTCCGAGGGTTTCGGTTTTTACCTGTCGGCATCACTGTATCAATGTGCCATACTAATTCATTCCTCTATCACCGACGCTATGTAATCTTAGCAACTGACAGCGTCCTTCAGTGACACACTTAAGAGCGACGAACTCGGCACTTTTACTGAAGGAAGACTTGTGTTTAATGTTCAGGGTTTCTGGGATATGACGCTGCGTCGTTGAGCGGGCAATTCCAGATGTTTCGACGGACCGTGGTGTCTTCATCTTCAGGGTCAGGCAGTCCAAGAAGACAGCTTGACTCTGATGTCAGACCCCAGCAGTGAATATTACAACATCGAAATCGGCACTGTTTATATAAAACCCGGCTGAGTCTGCGCTCTGTGTATTCCAAGTAATTGTCGCCGTTGCTCAGAGTGCAAACTAAGCATTCCTTCCTCATAGCGCCTAGTTCCGACGTCTTCTGTACAGAAGTGTTGTGTGCCGTGTCAAGGCCTAAATTCCATTTTCATTTACGACGCAATGCCTATCTGTTCCACATGGAGGAGGGGGTGTGAATATGCACTGGATTAAGTTAGCTGATGATAGAGAACACTGGCGGAAATTTTGAACGTGTAATGAACCTTAGGGTCCCCAAAAATGCGGGGGATTTCTTGACTGGCTGTGGAACTTAAAGCTATTAAGAGCTCTGCTGCACGCAGTACGTTTGTTAGTTGGTTAGATGTGTATTTGAAAGCAACCCTTTTTTACAGGGTGCGTATGAGAATATTGTACAATTTTATGTTGTGTGTACCATACATTTTTGTAAGCATGGATCAACCGACAAATGCACAAGATTATAGGCAAGTGTAAGTCGTATTTTCAACCCCTACATATGCTTCGGCAAAATAAAATTGCCATCCTCAGGGTGTGCATCTAAGAACTACAGATGTCATTTACATGCAGATATATTGTATTTATTGTATATCTGCATGTAAATGACACTCGTAGTTCTTAGATGCACACCCTGAGGATGGCAGTTTTATTTTGCCGAAGCATATGTAGGGGTTGAAAATGCGACTTACACTTGCCTATAATCTTGCGAATATTGTATAAATTTACGACCATACTCACTGTTCAGTTAATTTGGTATATGACGCTGCGTCACTGGGTGTTTAGCAACCAACGTTTCCTGACAGCATAGCGGTCTCATCTTTTAGGGTCGAAATGATCTTCTTGGGCCATTTCAGTCTTGAACATGAGATGACGACATTGTGTCGAAACGTCTACAACGAAATACCTAACGAAATATCCTGTGACGCGGTGTCGCCTCCCTGAAGGACAGATACCTCATGCACACCACTGCGAAAGCGTAAAGACTCGTTTGCGAACATGTTCTTGCGTAAGAACTGTGTGTGTGTGTGTGTGTGTGTGTGTGTGTGTGTGTTTATGTATCAGTGGCGTAACGCTCCGACTGCTGCCTGTTTTGAAAAATAAGGAGACACGGCGTATGTACTGTGGGGGACGCTACAAGGAAATGGAACAACAATTACGGAATACACTAGGATATGATTTTCTACAGCAGTAGTATTAATCCCAATGAAATCTATTCAATTATTATATTAAGCCGATAAACAATGACCGGATTTCGATATCAATTTTCAGAGTTGGGAATTATCGATCTTGACGTATCGTGTTATCGGAACAGATTACGAGAAGGGTTGCATCCAGTAACGATAAATATAAAAGTGAGTCAGTAAATCTCTACTGTGTTACTAGAGACAACAGACAGCCAAATCTACTTCATTTGCATTGCAAAAATAAAATTCGCTGCATTCAGTTTTATGACAAAAATTTAAACTGCTTATTCGCGCTTTAATCTAAGTTATATGTTATATTCTAATCAGCATCATGTCATGTTTATTTTACTGTAAGGGAAGGAAGTTTTGTTTAGATCTGATTACAATTATTTTGTCCTGAACTGTGGTGTTAAGATATGAATTTGTACTCCTACGTAGTTTTACTTGTGTTTGTTTCTAGTTAGAACCATTCATGAAACTTTAACAGAGTTATGTATTTGTGCGTGCTATTTATGATTCTGCCCAACAACTGAACAGCATCACAATGGACTAAAAGCTGATGTGTGCAATTCAGTTCCAATCATTGGCTATTACTACTTACATATTCTAAACGAAGATTTGGTAGGAATGGCGGTAGAGTATGTGTGTCCCCCTTCTTACAATTCTTTCTTCATAGCAAAGGCGTGGGATAAATATTTACCTGTACGGAATTTATGTAGAATTTTTTTACAAAGTGTCGTTAAATAACCCAGGATTCGAAATATTCCATAATAACTAAGTGGGTCGCGGTGTTAGAACTTGTGTTTCAGCGTGGAGCTTACTTGAGCGTTCTAGTCTCTCATTATTCCAGAAGTAGCCAAAACCAATGATTTCCTAGTTAGAAGTACCTTGATTTTATAATAACAAGTGTCTAACAGGTATCATAAAGCACTTACTTCCGACTGCAGCTCACTTTGTGCATAGCGTCATTTAAAGAGCTTTGTAAGGTCTCCTGCATTCCTCGTGAAATTATTTCCTCCTATTAACAGCTATGCCGACCCCAGTGGCCGCGCGGTCTAAGGCGTGGGTCTGTTTCCGTTCGTGTGCTGGGATTGCGGGTTCGAATCCCACCGGTGACATGGATGTTTACTTCTTGTGGATGTTGTGTGTTGTCAGGTAGAGGTCTCTGCGACGGGCCGATCACTCGTCCAGAGGAGTCTTATCGAGTGTGGTGTGTCTAACTGAATGTGATCGTGAAGCCTCGACAATGAGGAGGCCTACGCCAACCAAGGGCTGTTGCGCCATGAAAAAAATAAGCAACAGCTATAGTTGCACTGCATGTACTGGCTAATTGGAACAAATTAAATTAAATTACCTCCGCCCCAGAGAGATTAATTTCTTAGAAGACAATTGCAAGGTGCAGTCATATACAAGGTCAGGTACTTGTTATGGAAGCTGCACGGTTAGAGGTACAAGCTTTAACGTCAGCAGAACCAGCCATCTTCTTGAGACTTTATATTAGAATCTTGTGAAATTACGAAAGTGTATATGCCTCCATAGCTGTAACTGTGTGTGAAGTAAAGCAAATTACGCATGATTATGTGTCTCAGAAAATCGCAACGCCTGCGAAGGTAGATGGAGCCTGGCAAATATCTTACGTGGATGTGGAGCAGGTATGTAACAGTAATATTGAAAAATACTGTGTGAGGAGGCTTAGTGACAGCCAAAAGAACCGTAGACGTGTGACCACAGAACTGATCTCGCTCTTGCATACTGTAGCGTAGCCGCAGATTTGGACTCTTCACAAGCATGTTAACGCATTTTTTGGACTAGTCCACATGGGAGACATTGCCTGCAAAAATACCGAATGCCGGCTTGATAATGAAATTTAATGACTTAAATGTTTGTTCCAAAAATTCAGTAATTTTTTCAAAAAGGGCCTTGCTATCTTATAATGTTCATATGATTGCTTTCCAACATCAAAGAAATGCGTTAACATCTGTATGTTTCAAGCCTTCGTATCACCCATTAGAAATGTGTAACACACGTTACGTTTACCGATATTTTCAACGCCATGTCTAGTGTTATCGATTGATTTATCACAACCTTCTCCAGAAACAACGCCTTTTCTTATTTGTCACACATACTTTTGAGCTGACGTGTTTAGAAACAGTTGTTTCATTCTTAAGGGTTCCATAAATTTATTAATATCAAATAGTTTTACTTCTTTCGCTTCAGTTGTACATATTAACGCTATTATTATTATTATTATTATTGTCATAGTTGCTATATATATATTGATACTTCTATTATTTTTTTCGCGGTTACAAGATGTAGCTATCCTGAGAACTCGACGCCATTCAAGAAATTATCTGCTTTTAGGAATCAAAGGTTCATTAACCTTACCACAAAAACCCACTACAGGACCCTTTCCTCGACCAACAGTAACACCCAAAGCGGTCACTTTACATTAGTTTCTGAAACACTGTTTTGTCGGAAAATGTCCTTCACTTTTGTTTTAACCATCTCAGCCCCCTCAGTTTCCTCAATTTAATTACGGCGGCAACAGCAGGTAGTGATCTTCATTGTCTGTCAGTATTAATTATTTCTGCGGAAGAAGATTGTGGCTGTATTGATTAGACGGAGCAAGATTAGTTGTTCTTATTAGCGGTGTGAGATTTCAGAATTCTGATAGCAATTGACACAATATTATGGTCTTAACTTCATAGTAACATCAGTTTTCTGTCATATTTATTTACATTGTGATTGTTCTCCTGCATGTTTGTGTCTTAAAGACCGACACGATGGAGGTCATCAAATAACATGAGGAGTCGAACAACGGAAGGCTTTACAATATAAATAATATGGAACTGGCATTTTTGTCTGATGTTACCGAATGATCTACTTGCAGACGATCTTTCAAATCTAAACATGTGCGAGAAAAATGTAATGAAAATTAATATACATTCATTCTTTAGTCTGTCTCACTACAGGTCCGTAACCTCTTCCAAAGCGATTTCTTCACAGGGTGCGATCCAGTGCTTCCTCTTTCAATTTCCAGCATCCTGTCGTTTCCTTAAGATCATCCAGTAGCTGCTTACGTTTTCTTCCTGGCCTTCCTATCACTTCCATCCTTCCTTCTATCTTTCCTTCAATAGCGTGGTTTATAAGACAGTTTATACGCAGGATGTGATCAATCCAGCGCGCCTTCCTTCTTTTTCCCTGTATGTAGAACATTCCTCTCCTCCTTGACTCCACGTAATACTTCTTCATTTCTCACGCAATCGGTCCAGCTGATCTTCTCTATTCTTCTCCAGCACCACATTTCAGAATTTTCCATGCATTTCTGATCTCCTTTCCGAAGTGTCTAAGTTTCAGCACCATACAAAGCTATGCCCCAAATGTAGCACTTTACTAGTTTGAAAATGAATATTATAACAGTCAAAATTCACTGTACTGGGAGGGTATAATTTTGTTTCAGTTGAAACTACTGTACGGTCTGAACGTGAAATATTCAAGTCTGTAATACTAAATAAATAGATAAGCCCAAAACACTGATCACCAACAAATGCACAAAGAGAGTTTTATTATTAATTGTAACGCACTCCTACATGTTTCGACCCTGCTGGGTCATCTTAAAGGAGAACTTTTTGTTATCGTTACACTAAGGTTGCACTTTATGGTTGAGTGAGAATGTGCTGTTGA
>BLKM01000627.1:2108918-2204998 GCA_013340265.1 Coptotermes formosanus
TTAGTGTAACGATAACAAAAAGTTCTCGCTGAAGATGACCCAGCAGGGTCGAAACATGTAGGAGTGTGTTTCTATTGTCGATAAAACTCTTGTTGTGCATTTGTTGGTGACAAGTGTTTTTTGTATAATATAGTGCACGGACATGGAACAAATTAAATAGATAGGTATTTATTAAGCTGCCTTGTTTGTTTCAGTGTCTTCTCTCTTTGTTGAATTTGTTTAAAACTGTAAGCAGTTCTAGTATCTTTCCACTTGCTGAAGTTTTATTGGATTTGTATACTGTTGAAAGACATTTAAGTATAGAGATTTAATAAACGGTAAATGCGTTCGGTTAGATTAAACAGATTTATAATATACGACAGAAGCTGATTGAGCTAATTGGGCCTTTTATTATCAAAGTCCAAAATGAGTGACGGGGACATAGAAGTAGCCGATAGTGGAAGTGAACGTGTCACGGCCAAAATACAGAATAATTTTAAAACTAATGTGGCCAATCGCTCGTTGTCAAATGCTGAGGCAAGGTACAGAAGGCAGTGAAGTCTCGTCATTACTGCTTTCAGTAGCAGGAAAGCGGAACCGTGCTGCAGATGTGTTAAGCCTCGTTCTGCAGCACCCTCACGCACCGTTGTCTTCCCACAGACTCATTACTTGGCCTTACCAGGGAGCTACTCTGTTCTTCGTTTTGAATTCAAAATTGTGGTTCAGGTTTTGTATTCGAAGAAGCATATTCGTCAGTTGTGGATCTTGAGATGCTGTAAAAGAAAATCTAGGGAATAGGCAAGAAGCGTGCAATATTTTGTTGACGACGGCGCTGAAAATTTCATGTTCTCTAAATGAAAATAAAATGAGAAATTCCAAACGTCCAGCAAAATTTAGCTTTAATGCTGTATAATTTTTACTGTTTTAGACGTGACAAGGAAGGACGCGTGCCACATACCCAGCCGTCTCATCCTCTTTTATTTCATCGTATCCTTAATGCGTAATGAAGGGTACACATCGTGAATCTCCTCGCTGTACTGTTCTCGCACCTTTGAAAGAAAACTAACAAATTACCAGCATCTAAAACGCCCAAATTATCTTACTATAGCTGAAGTTGGAAGTCTCCCCCCCCCCCCGCCAAAGGAGGAGTTTTTTATGGAGACGTTAAGGTCATGTTTACACATTTTCGTTACCATATGTTCGTCACTGCCTTCTCAACAGTATCTTTGAAGACGTGCGTATTATTTGCAGCCATAAAATGGATGTGACCTGAAAGAAGCGGCTCGGAATAAGATGAAGTGGCGAACTGTCAAGGGGATGGTGACCAATCTTCCGGTTTCTTAGCAACAAGGAAACTATACACGACTGTACGTCTGCGCGACGGTGAATATTTATGTTGCGGTCTGCCGGTCTGTAACATAGAAGGACACGATCTGAACATGGGCATTTTTGGGGAGATATTGTACGGCTATGGAAATTAGTTTGGAGTATTGTTGTGGTTAAGGTACGTTCGTGTTAGAGGGGTACATGCTTAGGAAATCTGTTCTGGTCTGACTTCCTTACTCTGTTGCTCGGAGCCTTCACGTATATTGTCAAAGAATGACACGTCTATGTCTTGTCTTTCATCCGTTTGAAAATTCACATCTTCTGTTATGTTAAGTTAGTCGACTTTTAAACAGATACCGACGATTCCTAGTACTGGATGACCTGCCAGAACTGTTTGACACTGAATATGAAGGCGCTACAATCCTTCGAAACATCGATGAGTATTTACCGTCGATACGGCGTGGCATCCTAGAAGACTTCAATCCTCAACAACACCGCCGTGAAAATCTCGAATCTCGTATTTCATTTCGTTACTTATTTCTCTTGCGCCTACATTGTCGTGCTATCCGACAGTACATAATAAAATATATGCAGTTGATAAAGAATTAAATGTGATAAGAAGAGGTGAATTGTTTTAATTGAGTTATAGAGAGTATAATTCTAAATTTACGACGTTAACATGAATTATTTATCAGACGTCTGTCCTGAAATGAAAAGAAAACCTTTCGCTCGGTTGGAAATTTCTGAATATTTCATGACCTGAACGGCGGATTGTCGAAGTGCGCTGAATTTTGTGGCGTGTTATTTCGAACTTGTGCAGTACAACTGGGTATGAACTTGGGCTTATGGGATTTCCGACGAACATGCAATTATTATTTATTCTTGGTCTTAGGGGCCAGTCGTCTCTTGTGCTGTCAGGGTTCAACTGGCAAAAATATTACGACGAAATAATTGCTTGAAAATTTGAGTGTCTCTTCAAACAAGACATATTTGTTTTTATGCCACTGTAATTTACTTAATATAAAGTAAATTTGTTCGTATGCAAGCCATCTAGGTAGGTGAGAGAGTGGAGCTGCAGCTCCACTCATTCCTAACCTCCGCCCTAGATGCAAGTGTGTGGTCAGCTTCATGTCGTAGCAACTTTAGGCGCCGAGGCCAGAACCTCCGACACCCACTGAATCGGAGGCTGGATGATCTCCAAAGCGGTATGGAGAAGAGACAAAACTTTTTCCGCCGCCTAACATCGAAACACGATTTCATGGTCACCCAGTCCGTAGGCTCTTTACTGCACTCAATGCGCAAAAGTAGAAGAGACGAAACTATCCCTTACATGCAGACAGCTAACTGACTTCATGGAGCAGAGGCCTTCTTGAGAAGCTAACAGATTCTCAGCTAGTCAAGAAATTCCCCGCATTGTATGGAACCCGGAGGTTCATTACCGCATTCACAAGAGCCCGGCAACTGTCCCTTACATGCAGACAGGGGACAGATAAATGTGTTACCCTAAAGAACAAGGCGTCGAAGTTGAATTTTGTTTATTTAACTTAATTGGTTTTGATTTACATTGAAGAGGCAAACCTTCCGCTGTTTGGTGATGTCATACTTCTTTTTGTAACACTACGGTTTATTAACTCTTTAAAGCGCAATGATAACTGTACGTACCAGCAGCTTTAACATATGTTTCAGTGGACTCAGTATTTTCATGTGATTGTTGGAACAAACAGCGATTATTTCCCTAAACAAGCATTAACCTTTTAAAGCCTAGCGGTAACTTTACATACCACCAGGTTTAACATTAAAAAATTCTACGTGGTGCCCACATTGCGTTTATGTGTTTTGTACGGATCTCAGAACAAACAGCAACTTTTGCCTTATAAAACATTAAGAGACTGGTTTTTATAACCGAAGTGGAGAGTGTTTACAGCGCGGTACGCCCTCAGTCCTTATATAAAACAGATACGCTTCGTCTTTAAAGGATTAACTGGTTGGACTGTGTAATTGAGACGTATTTTTTTTGTGAGGTATGGACTGAAATATATTGAGTATTATTCCGTGGACATTCATGCTGCAAAGGAGTAAACAGCATGTGAACACACAAACATCGTTCCTCTATTCCCACACACAAAAACTATGTATAGCAAGTGAGAATGGTTTGAAGTATTTCCATCGCTGAAATAATTTTCTAATTTATTTTTATAACAACCTTTTGGGGCTAATTTGTGTATTTTCGTTTTTAATTTTTGTGATGTCGTTAGCGTGTGTTGATAGAATCGATTATGTGGGTTATTTATACTCAGTGTCCATTTGCGTCACTCTTGTGCTGTTTCACAAACGTGGTCACTTAAAATGAAGTAAAGAACGTACCTAAAATGAGTGAGTTAGACGAACATGCTACTTAAAATTAAGCATTGCTTTTAAGTAAATAAAGAAGTGTCGGTACTCAATCCTTTACAACAGATAAATTTAAAATTGTACCTTGTCTTCGTGTTAAAAATTAAAAACAGGAAACTTGTTTATACATTCCGTTGTGAATTCATAGAATGAAACAAAATAATACACAGACCGTCATTCACAACCCAAACTTTTATAGTTAATCGCCACTTAGAGCAAAGTGTTTCGGCCTTAACAACGAGCGTCGTCAGGTGCTACAGTTTAAGAACACCTTGAGGGACAATACTAGCACACGAACATCGGGTCGAGAATAAAACCAGCTCTCATTCTGTACAAACACTATCCAAAACAAAATGCTGAGTTTTCGAAATGATTCATGTTGTGAAGTGGCCAAAAACTATAACATATATCCCTGGTACTCATTTCTGTTAGAGGTGAGTCGAACCTAGGGCCATAGTGCGGCCGGAAGGGTTATGTCAATGAAAAATTCCAGTGACTCCATCGGGAATGGAACCCGCGACCTTCCGGCTTGTAGCGCATTGCCTCAACCAACTGCGCCTCCGCACACTGCACTGATACTTGTCGTAGGCTTTGTGAGGTCTTTCCTCTTTCGTTAATTGTTTCTGTCTTTCTCATTAATTCAATGGAATCATTTGGTAATATCTTTTCTTTTTGTTCTATGACAAATGTTGTTTCTAAGATAAAATCCAGGAAACACAGTACGGGATAAATAGTTTGTTTACGGGAGATGTTAAAATTGTAGCGAGTAATTTTCCGGTGTAGACCGGTTGTCTAATTTATTATCCTCGGAATGCAATTTCACTTGTATATTTCCATTCATAACGGTTCCCATGTATACGAGTATGAATTCTACTGTAATTTTTCTAATTCTCTAATTCCAAAATGATACATAATTGGGCCTACAAACATATGATTATTAGTTCACATGAATCTTGTAGTTTGCGATTATTAAGCTTGTCCTAAGAAATTGTTTATCTTTCATTGACACATGTACACGTTCGTTTCTAATAGAAATATTGTCATGTCACAAAACTGAGTTGTTCAATTTCTCATCGGAATCGCTAGGCATCCGAATAACCTGTCCATTTTCACACACGTGAGTGGAGGCTACTTTTGTGAGAGATTTTCTTTTCAGTCAGGTTTTTAAATTGACTTTTGAATACAATGTCGGTGAATAAACGAACTAAATAAATGACATATTTCAAAAGTGAAAATCTTTTCGAATTATTTTATATGAGAAATTGTACCTGTTAAAGAGGATCTACCCGTTACCTCTAATTTTTATCCCCTTTATTTGCGCCGTGGGCTTTTTAAATGTCTCTGAATTTGCAGCACAGTTTTGTGCACGTTATAGCTCACTGTCCAGGATCGTTTCGCTGGCAAGTTTGGACAATGAATTGTCTTTTGAAAGTTGTCTTTACTTGTGAATGGTAATTATTTCTTCAGACTGACAGAGGTTAGGTTAGCATTTTAAGGCACACGATAAAAGGCAGTCATGTTTGTAGATTTATAATTGTTACTTTCTTTATTAACCTTTTCTCTGTTCCATTAACTTTATTTCCACCCCAGTGAATTCCAAAAAGAAGTTCACGCCTGCTGTAAACGATGTATTTTATAAAATCTGCCATCTTTGACGTGGATCTTAACAATAGCATAGTATCTTATGAAAAGGTTGAAGATGTAATCCAGTGGCATTTTTGTATAACCACAGGGAAGGGCTTTTAGGTTACCTAACGAAGAATTTCTTTACCATTTGCTTAAATTTTAACTGTTAACAGTCCGTACCATTAATTTAGTTACTTATGCAACATTTGAGGTTCTTATGACTGTGGAAACTGCTGCTGTTTGTGTGACACGATGAGTCTGTCAGTAACTACCATTATCGCCACTCCTACTACACGACATCGCATCCCAGAAATTGTAAAGGTAAAGGTTAAAATATCCCTGTGCACGCCATGAATGCATATGATGGAGCGGAGGTATGGCTGCATTCGTTTTCATCCTCGGTACCAGGTGGGATGTGTGGTCAGTCTCAAGCCCCGTCCGCTTTACACCCGGGGCAAGATACACTGGTCCGCATCGAATAGGAGTCTAGGTTGGCCCCAGAGCCGGTCTGGATGTTTTGGAGAAAATAAAAACTTTTTGTCTCTGCCAGGAATCGAACCACTGTGTGCCTACGTGCTTTGTAAAGTAGTTCGTTCGTTTTGTGTTACATTCGCATATAAACAAGTTGTGTTCAGCATAGTATCAGAGTTGGTCAAGAAGAATAACATGCAAAATTAACGTTGCGAATTTTTAGGTTTTCGCAGCGGTGTAGTTAGGGTCTCCACTCTTCTCGGACGTGACGCCGTGACACTGGGTATTTGGTGCACGACATTTCGAGACGACGTAATGGCCTTGTCTTCGAATGCCGAAATATCCAAAAGAAGCTTTCTTATTTGACATTTAGACCACCGCATTGTCTCGACACTTCGGAAGCCATTTACCAGTGATGCTGTCATACCCCATAAGAACGAGTATCTCAAAATTAACGTTGTATGTGCTATATCGGTAGGCAGTAGATATGGGATAGTGAGCTGCGAATTAGTTAACTACTTGTACATAAACTTCTGCATTTGGGTGATGGACGATTAAAATTTGGTAGCTACGTGTACAGCCCACAGATCACGAGATGATCCCAGCGGTGGGGGATAGGTGTGTCTTGCGCGGTGCGGGGGACTGCTGTTTATAAGGGGACTAGTGGACTGTTATTGATAGGAGCGACAGAATATTCTGCTGCTACTCACATTCTGAAAACATAAAGAATTTCGAGTAGCGTGTAGCGAGCAATTGCACTGTGTGCATGCTTTTAGGATTGGTAGTAAAAAGTCATCATTCACCAGAAATCTTGCGCGTACACATCTGTCGCTTTCCTAGCATGGATCAGCTCCTTGTCTGTGGACAGTAGCACCTGCTTTAACGTTTAAAATGTCTGCATTTTCCCCCACAGTGTGTGTGAGAGGCTTTCAAGTGATTCTTAGAATAAACAGTGATTGTTTGGTAATAGGATTAGTCGTAACCAGTTTAGTTCTTTAGGAACTGGAATTGGGTACATATTCACACGAGATGAGCCCTTTGCTTCTGAAGTTCGTAGACAATTCTTTCTATTCTTTTTGTCCTTCATTTGTTAAGTGTAACGAACAGTAAAATATCGGTGTAGTGTTTTCATTTATTCCGTCACATTATCAAATATTCTGCTGCAGTTGCAATAACAAATGGTCTCGAGCCGCCCCATCGTGTCCCACATGAGACATAGATAAATGCCAGCTCTTCGCCAACAGCAGAAGCCTTACTATGGTCAGTTACTCATCAGACCAGTCCTATCAAACGTCTGAGGGCTTCACTAAATAACTCCATGAAGGACGAACCTTATTGCGAAGCTAACAGCTGCTGAAGTTTTCGACAAATTTCCCATTTTCTGTGAAAGCCGAAGGGTTGTTACAGTGCTGACAAGAGTCCGACACTGGTCCCAATCATAAGCCGGTTGAAACCAGTCCACATCCTCACGTCATATGTAGTTTAAGATTCATTTTAATATTATTCTACTCCCTAAGTTTAGGTTTCGTAATATTTTTCAGATAAAGTAAGCCTATGTGCGGCTACGATCGACTGGGCGTGTGGCTGTTGGTGGGGGAGACAAATAATGCATACAGAATTTTGGTGGAGAATCTGTTCCTAATGTCCATTTCCAAGACCCAGAAATAATGACAAGTGTTGATCTTTGAAATATGGGTTATAAAGACGGGAAGGCGGTTAGAATTTCCTCAGGATCATGTTCACGGGCGGGTTTTAGTATTGGCGTTGTAGGGTAGGGGTTTTGTTCAGTTTGACCTGTAATTAAGTCTTTATGAATTCTGCAAAATCGTACCTCTTGACAATGGTTAAATAATACCTCTGTCAGCTTGCGTAACTGGATGGGGGGAATGGTGCGGCCGCCCCGGGCGGCAGCTGCAAGAGGCGGTAAAATGAGAGGAAAAATTAATATTTTAAATGAACAATTTATACTTTTTGCGCTAAACGAATTTTACATACAAGGAAGTTCAATAAATGATTGTGGCTTTCTGCAGTCATAATTTCTCTTAACGGGCTGGCATTGTGGTTACTCGCTTCGGGCGCCAGGAAGCCTAGCTACGCCGCTGTGCCTGTCAGTTCTGTCAACAGGTAGACTAAATTGTGAATATCTTTTGTACGTTGCACCTTATGTTAGAGTGTTTTCAGTGTCTAGATTACACAGCGTTGGTGGTGAATTAATGAGTGAGTAAATGGATGAATGAATGAATGAATGAATGAATGAATGAATGAATGAATGTGGTGGAAAGATACTTGACATGGAAAAACCGAAATGTTAGGAAAAAACAGTTTTAATACCCCTTGGTTCTCCATAAACCCCACATGGACTATCTTGGGATCGAGCCCGACCCTCCATCATGAGAATCCCGAGTTCTGTCCCGTGACAGTCCACTTTAAAATAGTCCGGTATTCGACCCGGTAACTTCCGGACACAAAATACTACAGTAGAATATTGTTGATTAAGTTTGCTAAGTAACGTTTAGCACCAAGGACTTAAAAATAGTTGGATGATGTGATTTGTATATTTGTATTTACTTGTGTTTTTAGTTTCATTTTTATGAACGCTGTGGACGTAATATGCGTTTATATGTTGGTACTCCTGTAACTCTCTCTGCTGCGTCCCTACAAACTGTAGTCTCTCGAGTAAAGTGTTCCATATTAAACTTGATTGATTGGAACGAATTTCAGGTAATGTGAGAGTGGGGTGGTTTTGATGTTTGGAATATCCGTATCATTCATAGCAATTCCATCACAATAACCCGATTATAAGTGATAGTGCCATGTGAAGGGCTGGTGTGTACAAGTATTGCTGCGTGCATTGCGCGACTCATCCACATGTGATGTGACGGGTGTCTACTGATCATATTATTCTTCTGAAAATTACGTTAAAAATAACACTGCACTTAGTCCCCTCTGCATGTACACAAATATTGAGCACCATGTGAAATTTACATTTGTGGTTTGATTTACATCTCGCGTTGTCAGTAGCGATATAAGCGGACGGCTTAAATTGTTGTTTTTTTTTAATTTGAATCGCTCAGGTTAATCTATCTGCGTCTGTGCATGCGACTGATGTAAATAATTTCATGTTCTTATTTCAGCTGCAAAGGTTAGGCGACATAAAAGGTGTTAGGGAGTGTGTGTTAGGAAGGAAGAAAATTGAAACAGAAGCCCATTATAACCGACCCTTAGATATGTTTATTTATTCTTACGTTGTAAGTAATAATTCTTTAGTGATGGTGTTTCCACCTCAGAAATTATGTAACGTTGAGTAAGATGGGACAGCCATCATGAGCGGTGAAGTACAGGTAATTTTTGCCCGTGTGCGTGCCATGCGGATTGGAGGTATAGCCCCACGCATTCTTAACCTCAGTAGTAGGTAGAGGTAAGTGATTAGCTTCACATCTCGGCCGCTTTATGCCCGTGGAGAGATCCACATGTAGCCATTGATTATTAGGCTACGTGTGTATCTAGGGGTTAATGAACTAACTCAAAACACAAGAAATGAGGCAACAGAGAGGCCGGAGAAACAGCTGGCGATCTGATTGTAATTGTCATTCCACGCTTAAAAAGAAAAAGGCAAATAGTGACTGCGTTTAGACATCATTGACAGTGTACTTATGAATAGTGGGAACAACAGGAATGATGTCGAGAAAAACAGAGGGAATGCGTCAGAAATGTTACTCCCTGCAGACATTTCCTGATTTGCTGTGCGTATATTCCGCTCTACACAAACAACAAAATAAAAAAAAACATTAATGCTTGCATATGTAATGTCCTTGTCAGTGTGCATTATGCAATAGCTTATCTGCATTGCTGTGCGCTGAATGTAACAATACGGTAAGAGCAGCAGTATAATTGATACATACAGCCGATGTCTTGTCATGATACAAGGTTACAGGCTTGCAGGAACTGTAAACATTAGTGCTGAATGGCGTGCAATAACCGCGCTCACAGTCAGGCCGAGAATGCCTAAGGTCTGTAAATGTGAAAATACTGTATTTCCTCCTCGTATCCGGACTGTGGAAATTTAGATGGTACGTAATATTCTTTTTCTGGGTTCACAAAGGACCTACTGAAGGATATGGCGTAACCCTACGTTTTAGTAAGAAAAATTTGCCTTTCAGGACTTCAGTTTTTTTTATTTATGTTTAGTTGCACAGACACATCTTTAAAAATCACTAGTTTAAGTTCTGTATTCTTGCAAGGTACTGAAAGGGCAATTATGCGTGCCAGGACATTGTAGTATTAGCAGCAGCAGCAGCAGCAGCAGCAGCAGCAGCAGCAGTAGTAGTAGTAGTGGTAGTGGTAGTATTTAAGAGGCACAAGAAGTGTAAAGAAGACGAACGTCAGTCTGAAGTGTAGAAGTGGAAAGAAATGAAGAAGGGGTTAAGATGAAGAATATAGGAAAAATGAAAGAATAAAGAAGAATACAAGGTGAAGAGGACGAAAGTGAGGGAGAGGGGGGAAAATGTGTAGGAGAGGAAAAGGAAGGGACTGGGGTAGATGGTAGGACGACAATAAGCATTATTTTGTTTCTATACCGCTCCTTTATCTGTATCGTTCCGAAAACTGTCACTCCGCAAAATTTCAGTCTCTCTTTATTACTTCAGTCTTAAAAGGGATTTGTGAGATTGACAAAATATAATATGAAAACAGGGCCCTGCAGAGGATAAAACTGTTGACAAGGTTCGTTATCTCCAAAGCCGGCGCAGCTGACTGTGTATAAAGAGGCTCATCACATTGTCCGCAGTAATAAAGTCCCGTGGGTCAAAGCGAAGTGGCCAATCCTCCTCAGACGTGTGACGGCGGCCCACTGTTGCGCAGTAATGAAGCAGCCGGTTCGGTGCTAACACACAGGAACATCCGAAGTCTCTCTGTGGTGTGTGATGTAAATCGGATGTTAATTTGTGGCATAAAACGGCACTGGGTGAACGCAGGGAGCGGGTTTCAGAACTGCTGCAATTTAATAGCAGCTTACCTCAGTGGTAAAAGATTTGATTTGAGTTCGTGAGGTAACAGTTTAGAGTATCCACCAGCAAACCCGACTGCGGTCTTTGTGGTTTTCCCGATTCGGTCCAGAATCTTGTGTCTTCCCATTTGATATCTAAAAGTACAAAAATTAAAATATACTGAACTGTAATTTTTGCATTGTTTTACATGGGTATGAAAGTTGGTCTCTCACGTTGAAGGAAGAACGCGTGTTGAGGGTGTTTGAGAATAGGGCGCTGATGAAGATATTTGGGCCTAAGAGGGCGAGCTAACAGGGGAGTGGAGAAGACTACATAATGAGGAACTTCATGATCTGTATTCTCCAATTTGTACATATTGAGGTGATCAAATATAGAAGAATGATATGGACGAGGTATGTGGCAAGTACGGGAAAAGTTTCATACAGAGTTTTGATGAGGAAACCTTAAGGACAAAAGCCATTTGCAAGACGTAGACTTAAGTGGTAGGATAATATTAAAATATATTTTTAAGTAATAGGAGGGGGCATGGACTGAATCTATCTGGCTGAGAATATGGACAAGTAACGGGCTTTTGTGAACACGGTGATGAGCTTTCAGGGTCTATAAAATGCGGGGATTTCCTGACTAGCTGAGTAACTGTTAGCTTTTCAAGAAGGATTGCATTCGATTGAGGTAGTTATTTAATTAATTAGTTAGTCATTGGTGTTTCGCCATCCTCCCCAGAAAATACTGTGATACATATCCTAATTTGAAACATGCCTTTGCTAAGGTAATTTCCTCACACACATCCTCCCAAATTCGTCATGCATCTTCATATTTCATACTACGCTCGTTAATATCTGCACCTGCTGACATCGTTGTTAAACAGCCTACAAAAGAATGGGAACAGCACAAATGAGTTTGCTAGGAATTTTGCTGAACGTTACAGTATTAGACTGCTGACTAAATCCAGACATCAAACGTACAAAGATGAAAGAGAAATCTACAGAGTATAGAAGAGAAGTAGCTGGAAATGTGACAATTTATCTTTTAATCTCATAACCAGCTTCAAAACACACTGTGATGTAGAGGCAGAAAAAAATACTTCGTCGCAGTACGTGAGCTCTATCATCGTCGAAGTACTGAATCCTTTCTCTCTCTCTCTCTCTCTCTCTCTCTCTGTATATAAACCAGTTACTTAAGAGCAGAGGCATAGAAACGATGTTCTAAGCACGTCAAAACCTGTATCCATTAAGTAGTTACGTGTGGACAGTCCCGTTGTCAAATAAACGTAAGCTAGTGCTCTCAAGTAACTTCCCACTGTCGATAATAGCTCCACCGTAATTTAGTTTCACAATTCTGCAAAACTCTAGTGTGTACAGAGCAATCACAGTTTGGTCAGTTGTTGATCGATAGTGGTACTGAACTGTTTAGGTTCCAGTCGGGGTACAAGGAAAGGATACAACAAGCTAGCAGGAGAGGAGTCTGAAGTGACCAACGTCAACTGCACTGCGCCACAGTGCGTTGTACAGGAATCGTCAGGTCCGGGGCATGGTCCGGGTCCAGGAGATCCCGACTCGTCGGACAGCAACTCCAACTTCAGTGACGTGGAGTTGGAGGAAGAGATTTCAGATGACTCCGACTATGGTGAGTACAGCCTAGCGGTAACTTTGCATACCGCCAGGTTTAATATTAAAAAATTCTACGTGGTTCCCACATTGCGTTTATGTGTTTTGTACGGATCTCAGAACAAACAGCAACTTTTGCCTTATAAACCATTAAGAGATTGGTTTTTATAACCGAAGTGGAGAGTGTTTACAGCGCGGTACGCACTGAGTACTTATGTAAAACAGATACGCTTCGTCTTTAAAGGGTTAAACGCTATAAAGTTCTCACAGTGCCTTGGCTGCATGCAGGTTAACCCGGCCCAGTCATTTTGACGTTCAGGAGAAAGTTGCTGCCTCCGTCTTCAGAGTGACTCGGTTTGTTTCATATGGATGCTAAGGAAAGATGAAGCATCCATATGAACCAAATTCATTCACCGTGAAGGTGTAGACAGCACGATTCTCCGAAACGTCGGAACAAACCCACTGTACGTGGTTTAAAACTCAGAAGACCATCACTTGAGTTAACATCCGCCGTTGTAATCTGTTAAATTATAAGTTGTCACCTTTCATGACAAAATGTGCTGTCCACTGACATGGGAGAGGAAACGAATTCCTAGAAACTGCCTTTTTCCTATTAACCAACAAATGCACACAACTGTCGTAGGTTCTCAATAATATATTTAAAACACTACGCTCCTACATATTATTGTGAATCTATGAAAATTGTGTGCGTTTGTTGGTTCATAATAAAAAGTCAAGTTATAATGCACGCAATGGAAAATATAAAAAAACTCAGCCATTATATTTACCATAAAAGACATTTCTTTTTTATGCGCCTACTTTTAAAAATTCGTTTTTGGTGCCTTTGTTTCCGTCTCTGAAGTGGACACGGATAGTGTAATGAAAGAGATTCGTGCATAAATCAGTGTTAACCTCAGTAAATGTGAACAACAGTATGCTCAGTATGTTAAACTAATGTATTGTATAAGAAGAAGTAATTAACACGCATTTTATGTTCAATAACTTTTTTTTTTCGAAAATCGTTCTGTTTATGCGATAGTGTGAAAAAATATGGTAGAGGGAGACACACCACAGATGGCAATATAATACGGCACATGAGCTTTGCCTGCAGGGTGACGAACGCTACAGACACACACTCAGAATATGTAATACTTATTGCTTTTACACGGCAAAAGTAGGAACGCGAACGCGCCTGCATGTTACGTTGTAAGTACATTGCCGGTCCTGTCTTATCTGAATACAAAAGGCTCATTACACATGCATGAAAGGACACCGCTGTTATTTTTATGAGTCGAACTAAATTGTTGTCCACTTGGATAACACCAACTACCACTTCTGTTTGTTTCTTACTTTTTCCTGCGGGTGAAAATCCGTAATTCCGATCGTGTGCTATCCTCCCTTTGCCCACTTTACATTGTATTTATCTAAGACAGTGTTTCGGAACTGTTATAGATTCATCTCCAGACAATTCTACGCCATATTTAATTATTCAGATTGGCTCTATTTACATTTAACGCGTCTCTTTTACGCCGCCTCCTAACAGCGTTACGAGAATTTTTTCCCCCCCTTGCGGATCCTTTGTGTGAGATTTGGTGAGCCGCATTGCAGGTTTGCATACATTTCAGTGGTGTGCTCTAGTCTTTGTTGTGGCTAAAGTTTCTGACGACAATGTAAGGACCTTTGCCAGAATTACAGTATTTTGAAAACTATGCTTGTTGTTTCAAAACTGCTGAATGGGAGGGCGGTTACAGACTGAATAGAAAAACTTAGGGCTAGGCCTGGAATGTGTTGCACCTTCAAATATCGAATGTGTAATCATGACGAATTTTGGGTACTGATAAAGTACTAAAGGTTGCACACTGCTTAAGGAAATTATAGAAATAATTTCCAAGGAAGTGAAGATGTGATTTGGGTTGAGATAACTAATATTGTTCAAAACGGGACGTAACGATTGGTTGTATGATGGTCGGTGTTCGAGTGTGTGAATATCTGAAAATTGGACCACTTATCGAAGGAAGCTCTTTATCGTGAAATTAGTTTGTTATTTTGATGGGTTGTGGTACTGTGGTCATGGAACAAAGTCCCATAAATCGGCCTTCCCAACATAGCCGCCCCCTCCCTCCCCGAGCTCTTATTCTTCCCCCACCAGTGTACTTCCCGATGTTTCCCACCGGCAGTGTAGCCATTCTGTTATCAAAAGCTCTTTGGGATGGTTAATTTAGGTAAGAGTGGGCCGGAGGTGGAGACAACAGTGGATAGAGACTGGGAAGCTTCTAGTGCTGTCATCCCCACTGTCTATGGCGCTTCTGTCCTGACCTCAATGTAGTTACTTCTTAAGTAAATAAGTATCGACATGCAGTCTGAGTTGCTGTCAGCATTGTTAAATAAACTGCAAACAAAAAAGTTTCAAAGTCGTTTGCTTGATTTTTAATTAGATTTCATGTTCCTTTGTTATCTTGCTAATGTGATATTTTCTAGTAAGTTGGTTAATGGAAGCAGAAGACGCTGAATTTTATACCCATCTTTCATGCTGTCTTCACATACTTCGTTTCAAGACTGAACCTAACGTCGCAATGTCCGTGAACGTTTTTCTTTGTGCGTAAAACATTTTATTAGAATTTGTTCCTGCTTCAGTTAACGATCTGCCAGTCCTGGTAACTAAACTGCCCATAATGACAAGGTGAATATTTTTAGAGCAAACAAAAGCGTATACATAAATTATTTTGAATGCTGAATCCAGTTTTTCCATTACGTAAATAAGTAGCAGCCCTGTTGTTTGCTCTACCTGGGAAATGGCTGTCTGAGTTTATGCAGCCCTGCATCGTACTATGGGGGCCGGGATATCGCAGTCGGTATAGCGACTCGCTATGGGCTGGCCGGTCCGGGGATCGAGTCCCGGTGGGGGCGAGATTTTCCGCACCCGTCCAGACCGGCCCTGTGGCCCACCCAGCCTCCTGTACAATGGGTCTTTCGCGGGGGTAAAGCGGCCGCGGCGTCGAGCTAGCCACCCCACCCCCTTCTAGCGCCGAGGCTAACGAAAGAATAGATCTATAACTCTACTCCCCGTTGGGCCTTAATGGCCTGTCTAGGGTCCCCTTTCCTTTTTTTACAACGTACTATCCCATCAGTGGCGTAGAAGAAGCCCCCACAGACTGTCGCGGCCTGGGGGCTCCGCGAAGCCTGCAGAATATGTGGGTTCTTTCGGTCTGGACTTGTTCTTCTGATAGAAGGCAGTGTTCTGAGAGATTTCGGGGTAAATTCGCTACTAAATGTAGGGGGCCCAGATTACCGAGTCGGGCCGGGGGGGGGGGGGGGCGCGACTGGCTGTATACGACACGGCCGAAAACGTTTGTGAAGATGAACCAACAGCCTCGCATATGTAAAAGATGACGTGCGTGCATTAGGTGGCAATAACGGATACAAAAGCAATGAGTTCGGAGCGGATATCGTACAACCTGCGTTCCTGTTGGTGAGATTTCTATTCCAGTAGATTTTGTTACTCCGGCCGTTTTATATTATTGTTGTGAAGGATTTGTAATTTGTCGTACATGTCCTGTCCCCCTTAAATTTTTCGGTTATAACCTCAAACTTTCATACTGTCCTCACCTTTGTAATTATTGGCATACCGACAGTATTTCGTATATAATATGTAGGTACATTTGTGATGCATCAACTTGCAAAGTGCCTAGCTCTTGTGCTATATGAGTTATCCCCATAAAGACAGACGCCAAAGAATATTTTTCGAAGGTCTATTACCACGCTTAATTTCAGGAATAAACGTAAAAGTGAAAAAGAGTGACACGTAGACACGCAGATATCATGGTCATCTCCTAAGCGTACCTTCGTTACTTACGAGTATAAATTAGGCTAATTAACGTGTTCCGTATCATTGGCCTTTCACAGTTAAGTGTCCACCTGAACTGTTCACACTTGTTCACGGCAAACATTAGTGTAGTCTGAGGATACACCCTGATCGGAGGGAACTTCTTACAGCCTTGATAATTACGTATGTAAGTCGTCCTTGAGCGAAAGGTGGTGAAGGTAAAAATAAAAATCTAAAGTAGTATTATTAAATACGTTGGTAACAAATTCATCTACAGTTTGAAATGGTTTTAGGCTCGTATCTAATTTTAGTATAGAAATTTTGTTGCAAACAGTCGGTTGCTTACACGTAAATGGAAAGACGCAGCTTCCAATTTGAGATTATATGAACCCTAATGACATAACGTGCATGGAGATAATCGAAGGGCTCTTTAAGAATTCAGCCATCTACAACGTTCTAAAGAGACGTTCTAGCTTCAGGGATATAAATTCGTAACTTCAGAATGATGTGTCCTGTCCACAAAATTTTGAATATTTTGAAGTGACCCCAGAGGTTCTATGTTTTGTTTTTGCTCTATAATTTCTCTTCTTGCGATCTCATAATTATATCAAATAATAATATCAGAATTTATCTTAAAGAAATGTGGTTTTATGGTGGTGACTCTTTGTCTGGATTAGGCTAGAGACAAATAACGGGTTGTAATGAACCTTCGGATTCCATAACGTGCTGAGAGTTTCGCCATTATCTTATGACCCATTGTGTACCCAAGACTGACGCTGCATTGAGGAATTAGTTATGGTCTGTTAAAATAATCTGCTGAAATTAGTTGTTTCCAAACAAGAAACAAAAGAAAACATCTTACCGGTGTGCGCTGGATTCGTGTTTTGTACACAGGTTATTGGTATCTTAATTTGTTGTCATGTTTTAACAATCCAGTGTAAAGCATAGATACTGTACTCAGACTGTCCTGTGTTGATATATGGTTATATCTGTGACAGTGAAAATAAAACTATTTAGAGTTGTGTAAGCACGAGTCGTGGTGTTATGACGTGGAGTAAAACAAGTAAAGCCTCAGAACCACAATAAATGTCATCCTGTTCTGCTTTGTTTTTCTGCTGGAACCAGCTGCGCTGTTCCATAGAAAAGCAAACAACAAATGTTGCAAATATTTTGCTGCTCTGCCCTGCGGATGTGACATGTGTACTGTGTGTGTGTGTGTGTGTGTGTGTGTGTGTGTGTGTGTGTGTGTGTCTAAGCCCAAACAGTAGTCACATTGTGATTGATCTGTGAAGTCAACTGTATCTGCAAATTTACGCTTCTGTGCTGGAGAAGGCGTTGTGTTTGTACAGAGGACAGTAATTTTGGAGTAGACCAGTGGTATTCAAATTATGTTTCCCACGGGCCCTGGCGTTCCGTTGGCGAGTTTTGAGGGTTCCGCACACACATTTCCTGGTAGTAAAATTGTTAAATATAATTTTGATAATTTCAATAACATTTTTTATTCCTGTCGCCATATGTGTGCATAATCGGCCTTTATTTATTTTCATTGCAAATCACAAATGATAAAAATCGAGTTTTGTAAATTACGTACTTGTTTTATTGTCTTGAATAAAAGTTCATATTTTGTACAATTTTATTTACTTTTTGTGCCCAAAGTACACATTCTTCTGTTCTGTTCTGTTCTGGGTAACTGGAATTCTGGGAATTTTGTGTCATGAGATTTCATACAGCAGAATTTCGGTTCCAGAAGGCAGTCCAGTATGCAGGTGAAGGTCAAGTTGTGGCTGCGCACGCCGTACTGCGAGAGTAGAAGTACAGCTGCACTCACACTTAATCTTAGTACTAGGTGGAGGTGAGGATTCAGCTTCATGGCGTGGCAAATCTACTCCAGAGAAAGAACCGCCATTGCTCATTGAATAGGGGGCTGGGTGGGCCCCCCTTCCAGACCCGGTCTGGACGTTTTGAAGAAGAGAAAATTTCTTACTGCGGCCCAGAATCGAACACCGGATCTTCCAACATGTAGCCTAAACACTGACGGTTTACGCTGTCTGTTCCTCTATTAGTATTAGAAATAAACCCGGCAGTTGGGACTTGAAGTACACAGTGTCTGAGTTCTGATTGTCTTGACCAGAACTGTCAGTGACGAGCACTAGGCCTGTACCTATGCACTTTGTACGGATAAAGTGGATTGACTTTTTAAAGGCTAAGATTAGTCCGAATTGTAATTAAAAATTCAGTTCGTACCGTGCAGTAAACACACTCCGTCTCGGTTATAAAAACCAGTTACTTAATGCTCTCAAGGGAAATAATCTCTCTTTTTTGAGATTTGTGCAGAACACATAAATGCATTCTGTGAGATGAAAGTAGAGTTTTAAATGGTAAGCCTGGTGTTACAACCACTAAGCATTAAGCCAGTGGTGCCAACGTCTTGTAACCGCGGGCCACTCCGATACAAGTGATTTGGCGAAGTGCCACAAAGGGGCTTAAAATGCGATATTAGTATACTGAAACATCGAGTTGTAGTCATTGTACTCGTGTTTGTTTTATACTGCGACGGACTATTGCATGCTTAAGCATTAATACTGGTTCACAATTCGATGCAAACCCAGGATTAGTCCAACCACAAATCTTATTTTATTCCAAATGATCAGGCTGAATGTTTCGATCCTGTACAGGGATCATCATCAGGCTTCGTATGAAAACGTTGTAAGAGGTAAAAAGTGCGTATTGTGTTACACACTGGTATTATGCGAGCTCATAATTTTACGGTATTTATATGTACTGAAGTTTTTCTAACGTATTATTACAGTAACGATTATGTGTTTATTTTTTAGTCTGCTAAAACTATTTTAATTCAGGTGTAGTGTTTTAGTCCTGGTTGCGTGGTGATCTCGTATTCAATAATTAACTGTGCGCGGTGTGTGGAATCTTGCAGTGGTGAATTTTTGTGTCGGATATTCCGATTCCATTCTTGTATGGCAACAAGACACGCACTGTACGTATGCACGTAACGTGGAGGCGCGTTCGCATAGCCATTGTTGCCGTGGAAGAGCAATAAGTATACATATTTTGTGTCTGTCTGTCTCTTCTGTCTCTGTCTTGTTGTCTATTTGTCTCTCTGTCTGTCTGTCTGTTTGTCTCTGTCTGTCTGTCTCTTCTGTCTCTGTCTTGTTGTCTATTTGTCTCTCTGTCTGTCTGTCTGTCTGTCTGTCTGTCTCCGTCTGTCTGTCTGTCTCTTCTGTCTCTGTCTTGTTGTCTCTCTGTCTGTCTGTCTCTTTCTGTCTCACTGTCTGTCTCTGTCTGTCTGTCTGTCTCACTGTCTGTCTCTGTCTGTCTGTCTGTCTGTATAGTCAGAATAGCCGGTGTTCCAGTCGAACCCGCCACCTCCTGAGTACAAGACTAAAGCGTCAGCTCGCCTGTAGCCACTTTCTCGTTCAAATATGAAACAATATTCGGATTGATTGCTACATGTTTACCTTCTGCCATTTCAACACTGCAGTTAAACCACGAGGTGTATTCAAATGATGCTGGAAAATCATGTTGTGTTACCGCTCTGTGGTAATGGGGAAGAACTGAAGGCGTCTGAAGGCTCAGTGTGTGCAGGAAGCTAGAGCAGTATTCATTTTACAACTTGCGATTCGACCTAGTGCAGTTAGGACCTTATACTTTTGAAAGAGTAAATATTCTGAGTTGGTTTTATGAAGTTCAGATCGATATCAATTTTAAATGCAAAAACGAGAAGAAAACGCAATAACTGCTGAGTTCTGCTAACCCAAGTCTCGAAATGTCAGCTTCTCTATTTCACTGAAGCGTCTTCCATCTCCCAGCACGTTACCATGACCGCCACACAGCCAGCTGCGTGTTAGTGTGTGCTGGACCGCGAATTGCCAGAATTGCACCGCCAAGCCTGAGTCGCTACATGCCGAGAAGCAATTTGACAAAGTGCATATTTCAGTAGGAATAACGGGATGCTTATTGTAAAAATGCTGTTTGCAAGACGACTGCTGTTTGCATAACCGTTTTTTTTTCGTTTATTCGAAGATCATTAAAAACTGAGAACATACATCACTAGGTGAAGTGAGATAGGATACAGCCTTAGTAAACGTCTCCATTGTCAGTCATCCACCCTTGTGATGGAGGGAGCAGTATCTTCTGAAACGTCGGGAATTTGTAGCACATTACGTAACGTAACATTTCGGGAGACGTAATCTTCACAGTCACGGCCGTGAGAACCGCAAACCTCACCTGTTCTTCTGTTTGTCTCCATTCTGTATGTGTCTTCTAGCCAACTGTTCTAGCAATCTCCGCTTCTACTGAGAATATTTGAAACGTTTTGATTTTTCTCATGTTCCTGTTAAATACTTCCTACACATATTTAGATGGCTGTCAAACATGCACTCTGTTTTTAAGGCAAGAACTTAACCTGCTTGGATTTCAAAGTAAAATGTTCAGCAAAGTATTTGCTTGTGCGGAAATAAGCGAACTAATGATATTAAATAAATATGATTTGTGTTATTTCTACGTTTCGTGTTAGTATGATGATAATAATATGATCTATGAGCCCCTGACAGGGGGGCCGACGGTGTGTATGGAATTTTTGTGGGGAATATCCTGAGAAACGTCCACTTGGAATATCGAGGAGGAACAATATTAAATAGGTTAATAAAGTGACAGGAAGTTGTTCAGAATGAGCTTGTACCTACGGATTCAATTATTGTCGTGTTATCTAACTGGTTTGTAAATTACTCATCAAATCTGCCCTTTTCTCGTTTTACCTAAAAACGCAATTTTTACAATCAAATTACCTACACCAAAATATTTATCAGCTATGAAAATCTCACCCGGCTTTTGTATTTCTTTTATTTCTTTATGTAGTAATCCTTGTGGCTTAGACTAGACAGACGGCTTGTTCTAGTTACAATTCCAACTCAGTAATGTGAAATGAAGTAAAGATCTTCTTATGTTGCCCTTTTTAGGTCTTAGTCCTCAGTAATGACTGTGCACTAAAGAAGGAATTCGCTCGTTAACTTCCGAAATTTCTCGAAACATGTTTATTTTTGCGAGAGGAAAGATGCTAAAATGTGTAAGTTTCAGTGATCACACAGAACCGTAAACTTACACATCTGCTCAACCTTGACATTCTATTGTTTTATTGTTGTACTTCATGTCTCAGTAATGTAATGTTTCAGAAACAAGCACATTAGTAACCCTGCGGACGTCAATTACGTACAATTATTAGTGGAGAGATCCTGTTCTGTCCTTTATATTTCAATGCAATCACATAAACGTGGATCAAAGGCTAAAGAACACATCCATCCCTTCATTACACAGTAATCAAACAGGCTACAGCCTTGAAAGAGATACAACAGAAATAGTCTAATTAAATAAATGGCACATGCTTGTATAACAGAGAGTCGATTACAAAACAAACTTTCCTTAAGGCGATTACTATCATAGCAGACATAAAATATGTTTTACAGCTGTCTGCAGTTCTCTAATTGACTTGAAAAGAGACGGTGATTCCATAATTGTGGCGCAGTTGCTGGTACAGTTTCATATAATCTGCAAGGCGCTGAATTTGAAACATCTCTTAGCAACAAACGATTCTAATTAGAACTAATTAGACATCTTCCATACTCGCTTTCATTTATTTGCATTTATTTTATTTATGATCTAATTAACACTTTGCCAGTAACTAAGACTACGTTGCGTCGAACTGTGGGATGAGTGGCGAATAACGAATTAGAAAAGACGTTGCAGGAAAGAGCAGTAGACTAATTTGAAGTACTACTCTGCCATTTACCTATAGCAGGGGTTTGTTAGTATTTGCAATAGTGGACCACGTGATCAGAAGTGTGGGGGTCGTGCGAAGTTTCTGTTGACAGCAGCTGTAAAATGCAGGCTGTTACTGTTTCAAAACAATGTGTTTTTACAACAAACACAAAACCAGCCCAGAACAGTTTCACCCTGTAATACAGTGGTAAGAATCCTGTGGCCAGTGGGTCACCTGTGGCCGTCGACCATTTCCTAAGTGGCGCGTAGAGCTTTTATTTCCTTAAGTTCCTTAGGAGAATTAACCCCATATAAAGTCCATGGGTAGTAGACATAAATGAACCAGTAATACTTTGATGACTGTCAACCCGTTGTGCTGATATTATCATTGAATACAAACACATGTTCAGTCTAAACACAACTTTTTTTTTTCAAATTTTAAAGCTACAAGTTTCGATCCCATACACGGATAATCATTAGGTTTCAGTTCCAGGTTAGCTTGTCCTAGGGACACATGAGGCGTACAGAACATTGAAGAACAGCATACAAGTAAAAGTACTCATTCGACAAGGAAGAATGTATTTCGAAATAAGGATAACACACTGAACGGAAAACATGAGAAATTTTAGGCTCGTCTGCAAAATTGCGCAAAGCGACTATTACCTTCGTCACTTTTATCCGTCCGAATGGAACAACTCGGCTTTAACTGAACGGATTTTCATGAAATTTGATATTTGAGTGTTTTTCGAAAATCTGTCGAGAAAATGCAAGTTTCATTAAAATGTGAAAGAATAAGACTACTTTATGTGAAGCCCGATGTACATTTATGATAATATCTACAGAATTGTTCTTAGAATGAGAAAATTTTTAGAGAAAATCAAAACACATTTTTTATGTTCAGTAAGTTTTTTTTTTTTTAAAATCGTGCCGTTTATGAGATAACGTGTAAAAATATGGTAGAGTTAGACAGACCACAGATGACAATATAATACGGGGAATGCGCTTTGCATGCTGGATAACTAACGTTACAGACCCACACTCAGATTGTGTAATATTTATTTCTTTTGCACAGTAAAAATAGTTACGCGAACGCGCCTGAATATTACTTTATACGTACAGTGCCTGTGTTGTGCCTGTACTTACTGCTTGCAGGTAAACGCCAAGGTAGTTCTGCATTAGCACTCAGCGCTCTTTGTCAGATCCTTTCTGCCAGTTGTTTAGCAGGCATACTATGTTGACGCTATTTAGTCTGATGTACGGGCAGAGCCTTTAAATTAGAAAGGTACATGTGGCGGATATGCCACTTGCAAGAAAGGAAGAGAGTTTGCTATCGCATTATTTATACACTGTAGGGTTTCTAACGCCCCTTGTTATTTTGTAAAACACCTGTTTAAAGTGAAAGATTGTGTTTATCCCTTTGTACCTCAGAATGTCTTTAAAGTGCCTCTCAACCAATCACCTTCAGAAACATACCATCAGGCACCAGATAGATATAAATACTAGTTCGCCTTTCAAGTATGAGAATTTCTTCAGTACTACGACCAACTTTTACAGACTTCTGGCATAGTATATTAGATTATCTTTTGTAGAGGGACGTATTTTTCTTCATTATTGCTATTATTTCTTCATTTCGTTACGTTCTTCAGTGCTGAACCTTTTGTCAAATTGATATAAGAAAGAAAATAAATAAGATAGAACAATTAAATTTCTGTAGTGCACACGAAAGAGTGCCTTACTGTACACACTGCATCAGCATGCATTTAGCTTTGTTAATATAATAAAGTGAGGGATTTTAGTTATTTGGGAAGTTACGGAAACTCGCACGCAATAACCAGTCAGAGGAGACTCAAAGAGCGGCCCGCGATGGCACGCAAACTTACCACCTGTTCGTGCAGCCCAGCCAAACGTGTATTCGCCGTTCCATAAATTTATCGTGTACTGCGAGTCTGCTCTCCGTAACCTGCAGTCACGCACTTCTTTGCATTTCGTGCCTGGGCATTCTTTCCATGTGACCTAGGTTGTTTGCACATAAGTCGAATTACGAATTCCCTTTGTGTCAATCCGCTATAACCACGTGGTCATCTAATTCCTTTTTCTGATTATAAAAATAAAAAAATACTAAAGTTGTCCCTGTCGAAGCCATGAAGACATTTTCTTGACCTGGGAACTAGATTGGGATAAGCAGCTTCAGGCTTCGGGAACTTTACTGCCTGGAAAGAGCCCCAACACTTATTTAGTAGTAGGCTGGGTGGGCACCATAGCCGGTCTGGACGATTTGGGGAAGAGAGAAATACATTCCTCTTGCTGGGATTCGAATCCCGGCTTATCTATCCCGTAATCTAGCCACTAAACCGACAAAGCTAGCCCGGCTTCCTGTCTCAAGTAATGTAGAAAAGTATATTCCGTCACAATAAAACACAGCAGTTCTTTTAGATTCGTTTTAGGTTTTAAAAACTTAGCCACATTAACCCTTTAAAGACGAATCGTATTGGTTTTATATAAGGACTCAGCGCGTACCGCGCTGTAAACACTCTCCACTTCGGTTATAAAAACCCATTCTCTTAATGTTTTATAAGGCAAAAGTTGCTGTTTGTTCTGAGATCCGTACAAAACACATAAACGCAATGTGGGCACCACGTAGAATTTTTTAATGTTAAACCTGGTGGTATGTAAAGTTACCGCTAGGCTTTAAAAGGTTAAATCGGCATAAGACAGTAGCTAAACCGTTTCTGGGGAAAGAACAGCGACCTAGGTTTACTATACTTAACAGTGGCATGTTGGTCAGCGGCGTTTCATGAGATCGTAAAAGAGAGGTCAGGCACTAGCGTGAATGGAGAAGTGGTTCCAAAGTGAATTCATGTAGCATCTTTCACAATTGCCTCAGAAAGTTTGATATATTGAGTTTGAAATTTTGAACTGAATTACGAGTATTTATTCGATTTATTCAGGTAGTACATTCATACTGTTAGCGTCTTATTGCGCCCTTCTTTCGCGTTTGTGCATTATTTTATTCTAACAATAAACGATATGGCTAAACTAAGCTAAATGCAGAGGCATGTAATTTGTAAACGGCAGCACAGGACTGAGGCTTCATCCCCGTCGCTTTCAATGTAATGTTTCTCCCAATACTTCACCAAAGCCTTAATAAAGCCTCCCACTTTTCTAACTCTGAACCTTTCACAGTTGTGATACCAGCCGCACTTTATCTAACTTGTGACAGAAATTGAGCCCCTTGATTCAAGGTTGACAGGCAAATTTTCAATTCGAAATGAATTCAAACATCATCCGTCGCCATTGTCCTTATTTGTGGTCATTTTAATTAAATCCAGTTTGTTGTTTGTATAAAATTCGTTAAAGCTTTGTCCGTATCTAAAGTCAAAGTAAATTGACTTGCAATGAGTTTTTTTAACGTTATTTTCATTTTCTGGAGTGTCAGGTCGTGTAACGGACGTTAGTTTCCTGTCGACGAACAGCGGATTGTGAGAGACGGTTGGCAGGTAGGTGCAGTTTGCTCGTTAAAGAGACGCAGTCACTTTATGAGGGTAGGCCCTGAAAGAGAAACAAGGGAATTCAATTAGAGAGCTGGCAAACGCAGGTGGGTTCAGTCCCTGTGGTCCTGGGCAAATAGACAAACAGAGATGCGAATTTATCTCCCATTTTGCTTGCATTATGATTCCACAGTGAACGAATTACTTTTTTGCACGTTTAATGTGTTCCATGTCCGTGCACTATATTATACAAAAAACATTAAACACCAACAAATGCGCAAAGGGTTTTTTTTTTCATCACTTGTAACACACTCCTACATGTTTCGACCCTGCTGGGTCATCTTCAGGGCGAACTTTCTGCCGTGGTTACACTATGGTTGCACGCAGTACACATTCAGCAGCTCAACTATAAAGTGCAACCATAGTGTAACCACGGCAGAAAGTTCTCCCTGAAGATGACCCAGCAGGGTCGAAACATGTAGGAGTGTGTTACAAGTGATGAAGAAAATCCCTTTGTGCATTTGTTTGTGCTTAATGTTTTTTTTTTTTTGCACGTTGTTTACAGCCTGTACGGTTTCATTTGAGTTGAATTTCATTTTTGTTTTCGTAATGTTTGGGTGGCCGCTCTAAAAAGGATTTTCATCAAGAGTTGGTGTGATTGTTTACTCGTGCATAATTAATCCGTACTACCGATCTATAGAAATCGTCACTAAAATAAGCACAAAATCAGAATACAAAATTAGTTGACAAATCCTTCGTAACTGTGAAATGAAAAATGTTGCCTTTGTGAACGCNAAAGCAACGCAGTTCACAGTCAACAGCACATTCTCGCTCAACTATAATGTGCATCCCTAGTGTAACGACAACAGAAAGTTCTCCCTGAAGATGACCCAGCAGGGTCGAAACATGTAGGAGTGTGTTACAAGTGATGAAGAAAATCCCTTTGTGCATTTGTTTGTGCTTAATGTTTTTTTTTTTTTGCACGTTGTTTACAGCCTGTACGGTTTCATTTGAGTTGAATTTCATTTTTGTTTTCGTAATGTTTGGGTGGCCGCTCTAAAAAGGATTTTCATCAAGAGTTGGTGTGATTGTTTACTCGTGCATAATTAATCCGTACTACCGATCTATAGAAATCGTCACTAAAATAAGCACAAAATCAGAATACAAAATTAGTTGACAAATCCTTCGTAACTGTGAAATGAAAAATGTTGCCTTTGTGAACGCCATTAAGGAATATGGAAAGTGGAAGTGTCGCTCCACTCATTCTTAACTTGGGCGTTAGACAGATATGAGTAGTCAGCTCAACGATTCGGCCGCTTTACCTGCGGGGAAGCTGTCCCTTCTATTCCCGCTGAGGAGAAGACTCGGTGACGTTGACGAAGACATTAATAGCAGATTACTGTCGAGGAGTGACTGCAAACATGCAATTCACAGTCTGTTTCATCTGTCTTTGTGCTGTCTCAGGACGTAAAGAACTAAAAATAAACTAAAAATGTAGGTTTACTAACAGTATAAAAGCTGGGACTGGCGGTTTCTGAAAACAGGCCCCGAGGATAATGTTTGTATCTTAGAGGTAAGTAGGTACATGAGGCTGGAAAAAATTGCATAATGAGGAGCTTCATGCCTTGTATTCCTCACCAAATTGCATAATGAGGAGCTTCATGCCTTGTATTCCTCACCAAATGTCGTTAGGCTGATTAAGTCAACGAGGTTGAATTGGATGAGCGTACGTCAGGGGGTGCAGGAGATGAGAAATGCATGCAATTTTGTCGGAAAACTTCAAGGTATGAGACCATTCAGAAGCATAAGGTCTAGGGCTCTGTTTCTGCTAATGCAGGGTGCTTTATTTTGTGACGCTGGCGGTAACACAGGCCATACTCTGTCAGTGATAGGCTAGTGATGAATGGCGAATTGTAAAGGATTTGGAAGACAGCGGTTGTGGCCTGATCGAGGTATTATTTCGGGATCTGGCTGGAGGTACTGAAGAAAACAATGAAGGACTTCAGACAGAATAACCCGTGTTCCGGCCAGTTTTCGAACCAACTACCTCTTAAATACAAGTAGGCAGCTGCTGCACAACCCTCTCAATATTGCCACTATAACAGTCAGCATCCTGTTGCTGTAGAGTCTAAAACTCTTCCACTGTTGAGATCTGCACTCCTCTGGAGTATTACCTATCGTCGAGTGGTAATCTTGTACCGACGTTTAGGGACAACGCATCCGTCCAGTTTTTTTCTTCTTGGACTTCTTGACCCTTGAAGATGGAACCGACACATTGTCCCTAATCGTCAGTAAATGATTACCATTCGACGCTGCGTAATACCGCAGAAGAGTGCAGATGATATCATCAACATCGCGTCGGAAGCCTGAAACCACGGATCTTCCACTGTTTATTCTTATTTTACTTAAAAGCGCTTTATTTATGTCAGATTGTAGGAAGCGAGTGAAATGCATCGTATTTCTGAAATATTAAATTCCTTTACAGGATTTTCTGCAATGCAAAGCAATACAGGTGTACCCATACTTACAGGTCTGTACATTTTCTTATATGCCCCATTCTCTTACTCGGAAATGTCCGATATCTGCGCGCCGTTTCACCGAATGTACGCGGTTTTTTCGCCTTGCTTCTGACTCTGAGTCTTACTGGGGTACTAAATAGAAAGTTATTAAATGACGAAACAGAATCGCAGTTCCCTTCACTGCAAAAACGTCCAAAAATCGCAAGCAAATTCCTCTAAATACTGCCGCGACTTTTCTGTGGTTAAAATGTTTTCCCCCCCAGACGCTTCTTCTTAATGGTGTCACTACAGCAGAGTACACTCCGCTGTAGCAATACCACACATTGCGCCGCATGCCTCTGAGTCAATACGTCATAATTCACATGCTTAAAAATCCTGCAAATGTGACGTACTTCGTATAATACGTTATGTTCCGAACAGACAACTTGAACGACAAGAGGCTTTTATTGCTTCCGGCCTACAGTGGCGTTAGTGACAAGCAAAAAAAAACACCGTATAGGCGAGTCTGAATCGACTATTGATGCAAGTGTGAAGCTGACGTGTTGAAACTCTTCGGCACTTGGCCTCTAGTTTTCAAAGGACCATGCTCAGACGATCCTGCTTAATGAAGATGAATTTGGAGTGCGCTGTTCTTCACACAGAACTAATGAAAGGAGTTGCGATTACACCGGTTGTAATTTCGTGTCTCGCTTCCCACTTCACTGTCCTTTTTTTTAGGTAAGTAGATACTAAATTCCGCAAGTGAATAGAAGGATGATTTTCTTTCATTAAACGTAAAAGTAATTGCTTTTTGCATCTCTTCTCTTTCCTCATTAAGTAGAACTTTTAAATCAGTTTTAGTTTTAACAATTATTTCTAATCGTCGTTGATGTCACGGCAGTCCTGTAATGAGGACGATGGAGCTGAAAAGATCCGCTTAACAAACTTCAGTTAAACATCTCAAACATGTTGCTTATTTTCGCGTCGGTAGAAGATTCGTTCCCAAGTACTGAACTGCACGGCGTTGCTTTTATCTTGTCCCTGAGCATGTATCTGCCACAAGATTCCCCGGCTGATTGCAGGCTTTGTGTGCACATAAGCTGCCGTCCAGATGGACACGATAAGAGGACACCCTGTGCAAAACCAGGTAGACTTTAAATTTCACGAGGCGTGTGTGATGAAACGTAAAAGGTAAAGTTCGCCGTATAACAAAAGGCCGTGAAGGCCCAGAAGGGGCGTATAAATGTAGCTCTATTCTTTCTTTAACCTCGGCGCTAGTTTGGGTGGGTGGTCAACGCCACGTCTCGGCCGCTTTATGCCCGGGAAAGACCCGATACTGATTGTGGTTCCAGGGCCGATCTGGGCGGGTGCGGAAAACCTCTTCCCCGCCGGGGCTTCTTTTAGTACGTGCTTTAATGCCATCTTAAGCCGTACAGACCCTCATAGCCAGTTACATAGACTTTCGACCTACTTAAGGCGCGCCCAGTACATTTGTGATCGTTTCCTTATCTTCTTAAAGAATTGTCCTCGTACGGACCTGCTGCATTCGATCCTCGGACCGTCCATCTCGTAAGGAGTCGCTATACCGACTACGCCATCGAGGCGCACGGGGTGTATGATATGTCAGTAAATTAGACGGGAAATATTGGTATGTGAAAAAGCCCATGCATGGAAAATGGGGCAAAAAGGGTGGCAGCACCAATAAACTAGTAGCAGACGGTGCAACATTAATAGAAGATAACAATTTTGACGTGGGGCCATTCGTAAGATATGTTTCACTCTCGTGAAGTTGTATCAGACGTTTGTGAAGGGTGAAGTGTAAAGTGGTAAGGAAAGACATATATGTTCACAGTAGCCACGTCGTTAGGTATAGTTGGGACTCTAAAGAGGTTCATAGTCATAAAGTGATGCCCCTGGAAGACGGGAAGCCTGACAACAGAAATACAGACCTGCGACAGGCAGTGAAGTGTACACAAATATACACCCGTAGATGTTCTGTGCTGTTAAATAAAGTTTATTAAACTTTATTTTGGAAGATTTATTAAATCTTCCAAAGGTATAGCAGGAGTAATTCCACAAAGTCTCCAACTTCAGGTGCACGTAACGTTAGCGAGCCTAGGCTGATGTCACAAGATGGGAGAGTGCGCGAAGTCATGTGCGCGTAGGTCAGTGTTTCTGCAGTCGGAGCAGTGGAGGTGCCAGTATTCGTCTTCTTAAGTACTAACTGCTGTCACGTGACTGTGGTAGGACGAACGTAATGTTTGAGAGACTCGCGCTGAGGATTGTCACGCAAAACGACGGGGACCTTGTGGATGTAATCCTGCCGTGACTAATCCCACAAGTAATGCTTTACAACATAAAGTATTTATCTTATCGATACTTGTAACGTGTCTTTACGATTTCTTTTAGTTATTTTAGATATAATTGTACGTTACATATGGGCATTTATTTGTATTTTCTTAAAGCGTGACTCCTAATTTGCAATATAGAGCAAATTTAATTTCTGACTCTAGCCTATACATTTGAATAAGCAATGCAAAAATCAATTTCGTCAAAAGCTTTTAAGAATTATGAGACAAGGACATGCGGGAAAAGTGGACAACTGTACAGTGTATAATATAACTGATTTGAAGTACGGTACAAATATAGATAAAAATGATTTGGACAACGGTACAGATATGTAATTAAACTGACTGGAAAAAAAGGTACAGATGTAGAATAAAAATGCTTTGGACAATGGTACGGATGTAGAAGAAAACTTATTTTCTTATGTGTGAAGTTAGTATTAACACTAATGTCATTTATGGTAAATCTTCCACCCGTAAAGAAGATTTCTTTTCTGCTCCGAGATTTGTAACAGAAATAATCTGACAGCGTTGCGAGATTGGAGGTGTTGATGAAGACGCACGCCTTGTTGAATGTTATACCGTGTCGACTGCTAAATAGTTGTCGGTATTTCGGCGGTACCTAGTGTCTTCAGCGCTTTTATGGACCGCTTGACCCTGAATGAAGGCACCACGCTTCTCCTCCAAAATGTGGGTAATTCTTTGTACCATTCAACACGGCGTAACATGCCAGGAGACTTGAATTTCAATCCGACACCATGACTTTGCGTAGTATACAAAGAACATGGAGAAGCCTTTTGCTTAAGGCATATGATGAGGGGCTAGAGCTGACAGACGCGCACCTGAATCTGAACAGCAAACTATTTTGTCGCTTCCTTCACCGACTGTTAAACCTCCCGAGACGCGGCGTTTGACGTAACACTAAGCTTCCGGCGGGCGCTTATCGGTCAAGCAGGTAAAAGAAGTACCCTTTACTACATTGAAGAGATTTTGCCGCCACCAAATTATAGAATTTAGAAAGGGTGAGAGCCAAAGTTTTCCCTGTGCTTAATCTGATTCTGTGATTGCTCTCTAAAGCACGCAGTTTTTACAGTATCTAAATAACACTTCAGTGTTCTGATAAATAGGATCTCTGTAGAATCTTACAAAATTTTAACATTTAGACTGCTGACGTTAAAATCTGATTAATCCTTTAAAGACGAAGCTTATCTGTTTTATATAAGGACTCAGTCCGTACCGCGCTGTAAACACTGTCCACTTCGGTTATAAAAACCAATCTCTTAATGTTTTATAAGGCAAAAGTTGCTGTTTGTTCTGAGATCCGTACAAAACACATAAACGCAATGTGGGCACCACGTAGAATTTTTTAATGTTAAACCTGGCGGTACGTAAAGTTACCGCTAGGCTTTAAAAGGTTAAAATGCAAAATAATGTCATACTACGCTTTTCTAAGCGGCGAGCTGTTCTTGATTTTTAACTAACGTGCAGTGAAATTGCCGTGTGAACGTTGTGAAACATGGTGCAAAGCTTTTTGTTGTTTCGACGACATCCTTTGATGTGTCGAATATGCGAACGCGGTCTCCAGGAATATTTAAATTGAAAATTAATTGAGTGTTTCGCTTTGTAAATTACGCAAGTCGACAACGCTGAGGGTCGTGCCTGTGTAGCCTCTTCGTTTCTCATGAAATATCTAAGTTAAATTACTTTGTGTTAGAGCTGTCTGGCTTGGAAAAGTTGCGTTTAAGATATCGAACGGACGAAGAATTGTCGCACAGCAAAGCGTTTTGCTATATGCCATTACCTTTAATCGGAAAACCTTGAGACAGTGTCAAGGTAACGGGAAACCTAAGCTTGGACGGTGGGATATTATTCAAGCTGTACGTAATTTCAGGCTTCCGCCGCTGTGTAGATGAAATCTGCGAACTTTTGGGATTTAACGCAGCGTAGAATGGCAGTTTCTTACAGACGTTTCTATAAAACCTATCGGTCCCCTTGAAGGTGGGACCGATAGGTTGTCCTCAAATATGAGTAAAAACTACCTTTCTACGCTGCGTTAAATCCAAAGGTGCGCAGATCTCATTAAAGCTATATGTTAGCATCGATTGGATTCGTCTGGCTCAAGGTAGGAACCAATGATGGGATCTTCTGAACAAGACTTTCATTTTATATAAGAGGCGGACAGTCTACTGACGCAGTGGATGATTATTTTCTTCTCAAGAAGAACTTTACTCTTGGAAGTTGCGTTTCCAACATTGCGAAAAGCGACTGCTAGCTTCGTCATGCCTGTCCGTCCGTCCGTCCGTCTGTCTATTCGCGTGCAACAACTGGGCTCCCACTGGGCGGATTTTTAGGAAATTTTATGTTTGGGGATTTGTAAAAAAATCTGTCAAAAAATTCAAGTTTTATTAGAATCTGACAAGAATAACGGGTACTTTACATAAATACGTATGTGCGTTTATGATAATACTTCTCTCAGTTATTCTTAGGATGAGAAATGTTTCAGACAGAAGTTGTAGAAAGGATCGAAACACGCACTTTATATTCAATAACGTTTTTTTTTTCGAAAATCGTGACGTTTATGAGGTAATGTGGGAAAATATGGTAGAACCTAACAGGCCACAGGTGACAATGTAATACGGCGCATGCGCTTTGCATGCTGGATAACTAAGGCAAGAATACACACGCTCGTTTTGTTTAATATTAATTGCTTTAAAATTGATTAATTCCGTCTGATCTCTTAAAACGTTCTACGACAACAACAAAAAGAAAAGAATCTGCACAACGACTTATCTGTCATTGCGATCTGTTTAGCCACACTGTACGCCTGAATAAGACCATGAGCAAACGAACATTCGTTTGTTTCAGTGCAGCATCGGGCACTTCACGTGAAGACCTACGTGGGTTTTATTTTTGCTGGTGACATAAATTCGCCGTAAAAACATTGTTGTCCAGCACTCTGTATTTTTGTGTAGCTGCCAGCGACGTGTAGGTCAACAACACACGCAGAATGCATTTTTGTGTTTCCACTAAAACAATGGTGAATCGAACGCGCCACAATGTTGCGTTATAAAAAGTTGCATTGCCTGTCTTTTTTATTTAGATGATTGCAACATTGCTGCTCTGAAATATATTGGAGTTTTTTTTAGAAGGTAGATGTTTGGAGCCATGAACTTAAGCGCTTGTTATTTACGGAGTGCTTTATTTTCTGGAACAAACTGCAAGCAGGTGTCTAATTTGATAGAGTTTGCTAGTGCAGATGTCGCACATACGTTAATCTAACACTGCCTGCTCGTTTCAGTCCTGAGGACGTTCGAATACTGTACTGTGGCAAAGAGTAAAATCAATAACCAATTTACGAACGGCGAATCTCTATCCTGGCTTTTTGCGAGTCACACACACACACACACACACACACACACACACGTACACACTTGGAAGTGTCCATAACGTAAATTAGTTTGCAATGCTATCACTCTAAATACACCACGTGATTCATTCACACATGTGGGACAAATATCTCCAACACAGAATTAAAAATTGGTTACGAGTATAGTGACAGTACTGCGGCTTCAGCACTGATGTGCACGCCTACAATGTAGCGTGACTTAGTCGGGCATTATTGTTGCCTGTGTTAATTTCCTTAACCCCACATACTGTGGAAGGTTATGCTTTGATAGAAATTTGTTATGCAGATGGTTTTAACCTCCCGGAAGGGCATGTTCCAGGAACGTTTCCTGCTAAGACCCTGTAGAAACAAAGGCTTTCTCACCCGTACTAATTGCTTTAATAAAACCCTTTGTGAAGGTAAAGTTGTACCTCTGCTTAACTACGGCTCGAACCGTGGAAGCTCGGTCAAATGTACTTCCATACATTAGTTTGGTGTACTAGAATTTCGTGTCTCTCCTCCCAGGTTGGTGATAATTTTGAAAGTCTATTGTGCGTGTTTAAGTTCTTTAATACGCTCTTTTGAATAATAACGATTACGTATGTTCGTATTCGTGGTCCGTTAGTCAGGGGGATGTGAATAAAACGGAGTCTGTAACAAGCAGAATAACCTGATGTCCACCGCTTCAGATTCACCCACTTTCGAATCCTAGTTATTATTCATTTTGTGTTACGGTAGTTATGCTTAGTGCATATACAGGTGGTGACAATTGTGGATTGATTAACTTTGTGTGTGTGTGTGTGTGTGTGTGTGTGTGTGTGTGTGATACATGCACATTCACACCATTTGTTTGACTAAGTGTATGTTACATACACATCCACATTGATTGACTGACTGTGTGTTACATACCCATTCACACTGACTGACTAAGTGTGTGTGTTAACATACACTTTCACACTGGTTGACCAAGTGTGTGTGTTACACATTCACATTGATTGACCAAGTGTGTGTTACATACACATTCACAATGATTTACTAAGTGTGTGTGTGTGTGTGTGTGTGTGTGTTACACATTCACATTGATTGACTGTGTTACATACACATGCACAATGATTGACTAAGTGTGTGTGTGTGTGTGTGTGTGTGTGTCTGTGTGTGTTACACATTCACATTGATTGACTGTGTTACATACACATGCACAATGATTGACTAAGTGTGTGTGTCACATATACGTTCAGAGAGGACGTGACCGTAGTGAGTATGGGTGTGTGCCAACCCTGACATGTACGTGGTCTTATCTACAAAAGACTCTCAGTGTCTGACAGGTGGCTTCAATCGTCAGACAGCCTAGACATGTACATACTTTCACCTCTACGAGACGGCTCGTACATAGAGTCACCTAGAAGTGGCCTCCTGCTGAGTTTCCAGCGGACGTTTCGACTAGTGTTAATACAGTGCTCAAAAGGCACTTACCGTCTGCTCTAACAGTACAATACCTAAGGAAGTCATTGGGAGAGAAAACGAAGTCACACATCTAAGGGCTTATTATTCCACCGTGATGTAATCCGCACATGGCGTATACATCTTTTGCCTTTAAGTGTTATTGCAATAGAAAGTTACTGCTGCCCATAATTTGCACTGAATATCCTGTAGAGCCTTGTGCGTATATTAGAGTTTCAGTAGGATTAAGGACCGGTCTGGTAAAAGGGATTTACTTTAGGGCATGATTACTAAAACAATTGAATTTTGTAATCCCTCCTGGGAACCAACCGTAACCTGTATTAACCTATAAGTCCATCTGCCTGTACAGACAGCTCCTTCGCCTTGCATATAATCGTGATTTTAATTTTCCCTGAACAACAACGCTGATTTTCATTTTTAGATCTACGTGAATTAGGGACGCCAGGCCAGAAACAGAACCGTAGCATCAAAACAAGCACAAGAACTGTGCAGCATAAATTTGTATAGAAGATTTGTGTAGAAGATTTTTAACATTTTTAACATTTTATAGTTCACATTTTAATGCACATCTTATGTAATTTGATGTAACCCCCTCGATAATGGCATAGTTATTGCCGAAACATGTCGGGGAGAAGATGAACTAAAGACAAAGGTTAAATAAATAAATAATAATATTGTGGATAAGTTGGTTCTGTTTTGCTATATTTCTTAATACCTTTTCTGAGTTGAAGGGAGGACAAAAGTGAATAATTTGGAATATCTGAACTCAAATTTGTAGAATCCTGTCGGAAAAGCTATTCTGTTTTGTAAAGTATTGGAGAGTAACTGAGTAGTTTCCAAATTGCACCTGCTTATATCCATCATATCATTACTTTTAATTGACGTGCTAGTGGTGGTGTCAGAAGTCCTTGTCACCATTGTAAGGTAAGTGCTGGCTGCACCAATTTGTGTGGAATGAGTTATACCTCACCTGACTGTTATGTACATGTATGTGTCTGTATGTCCACATATGTTTACGTACTGGCAAAATATTACTGGGGTGATCAGATCAAGACATATGAGACGGACGGGAATGATGAGAAAAAAATACTAGTGAAAATTTTTGAATGGAATAAACTATTTGGAAGGCAGTGTAGATTGGTGGATGGCATTAGAATGGTCCTTGAAGCAATACGGTGTGATCGTCTAGGCTGGATTTAACTGGCACAGGATAGGGTTCAGCGGTGTGACCTTGTGTAGATCCTGGGATAGCTCAGTTGCTATAGTGACTACACTAGAGGATGTACAACCAAACATTCGATTCCCGGCTGTGGGACCCACCCAGCCTCGTGCTCCCTGGGAACCGAGGATAAAGCAGTCGGAGTGTGAAGCTAACCACTCATTCCGTGTCCGAGATTAGGAATGAATGGGACTGTACTTCTACTCCCTCATATTCCTTCATGGCTTGCACAGAGGCAACTTTACTGCGCAGATGCTATTAGAACTGAACAGAATGCCACATCAAGAGCGAGGGCCCTGTATTTAGTTACTGTGTCATCGCTTAATGACTGTTATTCACTGAACTGACAGTCCACAGCATTGATACAATTGCTGAGCCGATCGGCAGTATTCCGTGACGTCATCTCAGTACTTCGCAGCCAACTAAACGAAGATTGTGATAACAAAACGCAATTACGAGCACATCTTAGAAGTTGCGCTGTGTAGACGGGTCAGTAGTTAAGGGCGATCGGAGGAGCGTAATGCCTCTTCAGAGTCAAGCTGTGCGAGGAATAATGAACCTTCAACACCGCTGTGAGACCCTCAAATCTTGTTTAGATTATGTAACGACTCTCTCATTTCGTCAGGTGGTCGGTTGACGAGTAAATGGTGAGTTGGAAAAGACTTGGAAGGAACTGATCGTGTCCAGTACGAGGTAATATCGGGCTATCGCTAAGGAGTGATTGAATAGAACCAAGAAAAACAGTATATCTGGTGTAGCAGCTGAGATTCGATTCGGACTCCTTTCTAATACAAGTCTAAAGCGTTGTACGTGACCTAACCTTTTCGGTGAATTTTTGTGGATTTACGTAGGAAAAGAGAGAATAAACCTGTCAAAACAGATAGCTATCTCCCCAGTACAAACCGAATGCTCAAATACTTGGTTGTGTTGTTAGTTGAGTTGACATGGGACTCATACTCACATTTTTGTGATCCAGTGGGACATATTCTGGGTCCCTAGAACTTTCTAAAAATAGACACAGGAAGGCTTTTGATGTTCAAGTCTGTACAATACTGTACGTAACAAAAGAGCAGCGCATCGATCTGACATAGGTCGAGTCGCAGATTTCACCAAAAGGAGCGTACAAAAGATAACATAGCGAACATTCATTCCATCTTTCTCATTTTGTCATGTCATGTGAAGCTCAGCCTAAAAAAAACGGAACAATAGCCATGCTTCGGCCTATCCTAGAAAATTCACAAAAAATACGCAGTTTGTTTTTTTTTTCTCCCTCCCTGTACATTAAGAGGTAATGTATGCTGGCTCTGAAATATCAGAGGAATCGCCACAGGCACGAAACGTGTTCGGAAGGCAGAAAACGGTGCCTCTGTTATCAGATATCGTAAGATACAACTGTGTGGGTCTAATATTCTTGTACAACTGCTTCTGCCTCTTCTGTATTATTTAGCTGCAGGTGTACCTCTATGATTCAAACCCCATTATTCCGGATCCCCGCATGGTCCGGACAATTTTGGGCCAACATTAGCCCAGTATTTCCCATTTAAATTATTGTTAAAGAATGTTATTACAGTAAAACCTCGTTAATCCGGACCCTGTTACACCAGACTTCTCTTAATCCGGACAGGGTTCCTGGAAAAAGAAATTTTTTTTTGGAGCCGACAGTAGTAGAATAAATCATCGGCGGGAGTCTGAAGTGACCGCGGGTTTCTAAGAAAGGCAGCTGACGCGGCACGCGGCGCGGCCATTCTGTTCTTAGACGATCACAGATGGTTTGTATTTTGTGATATACAGCATTTTATTAACAATTGTTGTATATTACAAAAATGTAAATATGTACCGCTTTTACTGTTCAATAATTATAATAACATGATTTAGAGTAATGTGTATTTTTATTCGTGCAGTTACCCTTGTTTTTATTACTCGTGTTAATCCGGACTTTTACTAATCCGGACTACTGTTCCCCCCAGATAGTCCAGATTAACGATGTGTAACTCTATTAGTACTATTATGATATACTATTAGGTTCAGTATTTCCGCTTTAAGGAGTTCTACTCTGGCATTGGGTGATGATTTCTTTTGTATGTACCGATACCATGGAGTTTCCCTTCCGTGGTCCATATTCCCGGGTAATCCGAACCACCTCTCCCCCCCCCCCCCCCCCATACAGTCCGGTTGACCGAGGGACTATTGTACTTTCAGTTTTATTGTAAATGCAAGCCGAATGATACCCGTCCCGCAGGAACTATTTTCATTTGAAGGGCATAATAAAAATAATCATAAAACAGACGTCGTTTTGTGTGTGTGTGTGTGGTATGACGTATCACCGCAGTCGTCATGATTACCGTCTGTAGCATTATCGATCGGACGTCGTGGTACTATGGGCACAATTCGTGCTTGTTTTGGGCGACGTCGCAGTTTCAAATTTTGGGCGGCAAACAAACTAGCCTCGTAGCATCTTAGTGGCCTTCTCAATCATTCTAGGTAAACACGGGATATTAGCTCAAATTGTGCAACGACCCATTCCTTCCACATCCCTCCATATTCATTATTTGTGAATCGCTGCAAAATCAGAATTAGTGAAAGCGTCCGTTAGTCAAACAATAGTATTTAAATAAGTAATGCTACCCACGATGATGGTTATGTTCCGGCCCCAAAATCTTAAGGAAATGTGATCTGTAATGTGTCTGAGGATGGTGGCTGGTGTTTTTCTTTATAGTGTATTTGTTAATTGCAGATCTTTTATCTTCCTGCGTTATTTAGATTTATCTTGCTTTGTAGTCCCATTTTCCAAAATATTTTTTCGTTTCAGTCTGTAACCTAACTTGGTCTGTAAAAACGTTAAATAAGGCCTGTAATCTAATCACGTTCTGTGAAGTTTGGGCTCTAAAGAAATAACGGCACAGTGTTTTACCATGTCACTCCACACGCGGCTACGTCTGTCTGAAACTCACTCTGCAATTTTTTCTGAACACTTCAATTCGTTATGAATCAGAATTACCAACAAGAAAATGTTTTTATCAAAATTTTCAAACAGCCTCATGATACATCAAAACGCTAACACTTACAGAGTTCACTTGTATTTGCGTAAATTCCTGATGAACGAAGTGACACTGAAGCATGGCTGTCGCAGTTTCGTCGGTTTCCTCTGCGAATCATCACTTCGTCATTGCTCCATCTCCATCTGTCACCGCCCCCTGAGGTGGGCGATACCTTCCGCCAGACAGCACATTATCCTATCCTTGCTCTTTAAGCTGAGGGCTTCATCTCCTACCTGACATTCGACTGATTACAGAGCAAGACGTTTCTTTCCATTTTATTTACTCCTAGATTCGAAGCAACTGAACATAACTGTGCACTGGGAGTGTTCTAGACTTATGTTCAGCAGTTACCTTATCAGAATCTTGAGAGATTTCCCGTCGTTTCTTCTCTTTCTCTCCCCATGGCATCCTAAGTTAGTGCTTGCTTATTCCCTGTCCCTACCTACTCACCAGTTATGGTAATCTTCTCATGTCATCCGACTCTACCTCGTTTAATAATTAACTTCGAAGAACAGATACAGCTTAAGAAACCAATATCCGCTTCGCCTTCAAGAATTTCTTCCTCTACCTTTTAGTGAAACCTAAGGCTCATTTCCATGTTCATAAAAACTCACCACTGGACCTTATGTTCAGCCAGATGGACCCAGTCCGCATCGTCACACTTTATTTCTGTAACATCGTTCTATCTTCCCACCAACCCTTCTCTCCAAATTGATTTGTTGCCGTCAGGTTACCGAGTGAAATTCGGTGTGCATTTCGTAGCTCTCCCATGCACGCCACATGTCCCGCTTTCGCCTTCAATCGCCGTGATTATATTCGGTGAACTGTACGGAAGCCGCGGTAACCTGACATCGAGCCAGTCAGGCGGCTGACTTGCTTGGTCGCACTAGCACCAATATGTTCGACTGCTAACTGGGCTAGTGGTTGTAAATGACGTTCTTCCTTCCGGCTGAGTGGCGCAGCCCTTGCATTCAGCTTCACCCGCACTACTCATTGACGATTCTCCATCGAACCAATATTACCTGTCATATTCACTTAAGGTTATATTGGAATCACATGTACGAGTATGAATACACAGTACAAAAGATTCAGATACAAGCCTACAATAATAACAGATATCGAGTCCGATCTTAAAAATAACATGAAATTAAAAACAACGGATGTTTTATGACAGTTCATGTTTTTTTTGACGACCACCACAGACTTCGATTCCTTCAACAGATTACTGTCATCTGGGATGTGATGCCATGTTCATTGTAGAGGAGCAAGACTGGCGGAGAATGAGTCAGCGATAATATAGGATCGGGAAGACGGGGGTAGGAGCTGAGAACCAGCCTAAAGGAGTTCTGTAACTGAATGTGAATGTGTGGCTGTTAGAAGGACCGGAGTGGTTCATAGGCGAAGAAGTAAAATGTGAAATGCAAAGAAAACGAAGAAAATAAAGGGCTGTATGACACACACTAAGATCAAGTAATAAAACAAAATATAAATAAAAGTGCTGCAGCAAATAAGATGCAGAGTGAAAATGGAGGAGTGAGAAAGATTTGAGAATACGAAACAACGTAAAATGAAATAAAAATGAAGTAGACTGCAATACGTGTAAAACAAGGTGCAAATTGGAATGAAAGTAAGTCAAACGTCAAGGAAAGATCGTAATGGTAGAAAGTGGATAAAAATAGAATAGGTGGATAGGAATGAAAAAAAAAGCAGACGAACTGGAAAAGCCTGAAGGGGGTCGTTGTTCAGATTTCCTAAAAAGGATCTGAAGACGAGAGAGGTATCAGCGTTCAGTCGCCTTTATCGCTCTCAAACCGCCAGCCAGACGGTTTTAAGTGTACGTGGACGAACTGCTCTTATTGGTGCGGCAACATTTTTAGGCGCGTTCACATAATCGCTGAAGGCGCTTATTAGCTTCGTCATGTCCGTCCGTCCGTCCGCATGTATTAGCGCGGCTCTCAGTGGGCGGATTTCCGTCAAATTTTGTATTGAAGACTTGAGAAATTCCAAATTTGGTTAAAATCGGACAACAATATCGGGCACTTTACATGGATCCCTAATTACGTTTTATTGTTTCCGGCGACATAATTTCACAGTAAAATCGTGTTTGTGCAACACTCAGTATTTTATATTGTTGACATATACCTCAACAATACACACAGAACGTATTGTTGCTTGTCCATTGCAACAACAATTACTCGAACTGCCATAATGTTACGATGCTTACATTGCCTATCTTGTTAAACATAGTAGGCCTGATGCCAAATTTCTTAAATTTTTTCATTTCCTAATGCTGAAGGTATGCGTAGTAGTGACCAAAATATCAAAGACTCTGTTTTTAGCAGATTTAGAAGACAATTTTATGGCATGTTTTTGTTTAAAAATATAAGCTTGAGTAAATTCAGGTAGGCCTACATAAGACGTGACATATCCGACCGCGTAACCGTTCCAGTAACTTGGCACTATAATTAGTGCGACATTATTCTTGTATTATACGCCGAGTAATTTGCCCCAAGCGGAACTGTTTCTGATTGGTTGCCATCTCGACTGGCGCCCCGAGTGGTCTGAGTTTTTCGTGGTCTTCTTTAGTCTATCCATATGCAGTGGTCGCTTCCGAAATGCTTCAAATTTCACCAACATATTTATCATCCCAAATTATTTGGCATTAAATGACCACTGTAGTTGACATAACGTCTTAACTTTGCCCACGAACCATCCAGTGTCATGTAACAGCAAGATTTTAAATAATAGACACTTAAGTTTGCTCTTAAAAATGACTTTTTTGTAAGAATAAAATTGTATATGCCCGTGCTTGAGCCGTGATAGCTCAGTGAGTGTAGTGACAGCTACATACTAGTCGTCCAAAGAATAATGCTTCTATTCCTCGGACGGCCAAGAGATCTGTCGCTTGTCCAAAGCGTAAAGACCGGCTGTTGGACCCACCCAGCCTCCTGTTCAGTTCTCACCGGAGGATATTTCCCCATGACGAAAGAGGTCGCGGCGTGGAACCGACCGCTCACTCCATCTAGTGCTGACGTTAAGAATGAGTGGAGTTACACTTTCACTCCCTTCATACGACTTAATGCCATGCACAGGGATAACTTTGCTTTACTGGGTGCGAATAACAAAATGTAGGAAGATCAATTTTACGACACCCCACATGGGTGAAATTAATAAATATTCGTTGCGTTATCTTGGTTTGTGTATGGCGCGCGTCACAGCGAGCGGGAGCTTGCAGAACTATCTAGCAACATCAATATATGCATTAATTTCTGTTCAGCACCGACGTATTGATGGAGTATTCTATCCGGTGATGGAACGCAGTCTGAAGCAATTGTGGAAGTTTGTCTTGTTGAATGCATACCAAGTTTGAACGTCGCGCACATACTATTAAAGCTAGCAAAGCCTCCAATGCCAAACTTCATAAGCTGAAACGAGAATGGGACGTCTAACTCCGAGTGACGTCACTGGATACTCAGAGCCTCGCTCAAACAGATATGTAACTTTGTTACTGGATATGCATAACTGAAATATAGAGCACAAGGGGCCCTTAAATTAGCTGTGTGGCAGCAGCGAAAGGAGCGCCCTTACAGAGAGAATTTGTACAGGATGAACAGCGAAAAGTGACTGTTAGAGGTGTAGCTGATACACGTCGACAGGCAAAAGGATAAACGCGGACATCAGAACTTGTAAATTTTTATGACTGACTTAAAATTCAGTTTTATAAAAAACAGTATAGGGCTAATTGTTATCTTAAATCTGTTTTTACCCAATAAAAGTAAAAAAAGGTGGCGTTGTCCACGTGCACACCGTGGAGGCATAGAGGGGGAATGGAGGTGTACTCATTCTTAACCTCGGCACCAGACATAGGTAAGTGGTCAGCTTTACAACCGGCCGCTTTGCCCCCAAGAACAATCCTCCGGTAATCCCTGAGTAGGAGACTAGTTGGGCCCCAGGGCCGGTCTAGAAGTTTTGGAAACGACATAATTTTCTTGCCTCCTGCCGGGAATCGAACCCCTGATCACCCAGCCTGTAGCCTTGTCACTACACCCATTACGCTACCCCGGCTTCCAGAATTTTATGGATTTTATGCAAGAATCTGCATTTCTAAAACAGAAAATAAAGTCTGTCAGCGGGCTGTAGCTACAGAAGTCAGGGTGTGTAGGCGGCTGTGTGTAAAGGCGATACACGGCATGTGTTCAGATAACATGATTAGGCTTAGGATCTCGTGCATTTTGCGTAATGCATATGTAAAATAAAACTACATTTCACTTAAGGCCAACATGTTTTATTATTTATAGGATTGGCCCTAAATGAAAGTTTAAATATAGATTTGTTTTACATACGCAACAGGCAAACTGCATATAGTCCCAAGCCTAAGCAATAAATATTTCTCACGTTTCCTAATGTGTTTACAGCGGAAATATATTATATGTTGGCAGGTTATTCCACGCCCTGATTTGTGTGGAAAAACGATTGAAATATAACATACAAAATGTTTTTTTTCTGACAAACGCGCTACACTTTTTTTACGCGTTGTAAAACTGTCCGCGTTTGCTCGTAGGGCCTGTATGTATGTACAAGCGCCGAAACGTTACGACCATAACGTGTATCCCTGTATTGTCGAGGTTTCGCTTTGGCTTCCTTTCGTTTGTGTTTAAAATTCAATACTGGCGTTAAATTCCCTCGAAGTTACATTGATATTAATGCATATTGTATTACAGATCATTTTAGTCAAAGTTTTGCCTAACATATCACTACTAAAATAGCAGTTCTATCCTGAAACCAAAATATTTTCTCGTGTAAATCATCATGAGGATGTTCAGGTCCTGTGATTCTCGCTAAATATGATTAAATAAAGGAAGATTATATGGACGTGACATGCAGCACGCATGGGGGAGACGGGAAATGCATACATAATTTTGATAAGAAACCGTGAAGGAAAGGAACTGCTTGGAAGACCTACGTGTGACAGGATGACGATATTAAAATGGGCCTTAAATAAATGTAATGGAAAGCCTTTGTCTGGATTCATATGGCTCAGGATTGGGACCAGTGACGGGATTATATAGACACGGTAAACTACCTTTGGTTTACGTAAAATACGGAATGTTTTTTGGCCGGCAGAGGAACTGTCACTTGTCAAAGATGACGCTGCCTCATGGTGTCGTTCTGTTCATCTCTCTAATTGTAAATACCTACAATAAAACATGTTATGAAAACCATAATATCAAAGGATTATAGGCATATTTCTGAAACTGTTACGAAATGTACAGTTGTAGTTCTCCTTCAAACATATTAGGAATTCAGAACGCCTTCAAGCAACGCTTGTAACTTTATAATGATGTAGAAAACTGAAAAGCCGTTGGAGATCATATTTAATATAGTGTCCGCGTCTACTCGTACATTCAAACCTCGAGCACAACGAGATGTAAAAACAGGGCATAGAGAGTCGCTCCTCTCCTTTGTCAATGTATTGATTCGAGATTTCATCCATCATATTTACTCGGCGCGTTATATTGAATACTCTACATTTTAGTCACTGTCCTGTCGTTCAGAGAAGAAGAAAGAAAATAAGGAAATGCATTTTGAAAGGAAATATTTATTGTTTTGTTTTAGAGTTGTAACATTTTATTGTGTTGTCGTTCGGTTGGTGGCATATAGAGAAGCTGAAAGCATCTGAGATGCACGGAACGGTGAATTTCAGTCACGAACAGGCGGGAAACTAAACTCCTTAACATTGTCTGTGTTCTTTACCTCTTCATCTTGTGTCAAGTCAGAAAAACAGGCAAAAAATGTCCTATTCTTCGTCCCTTTCTGAATTTGGATTTGATCTGTTAAATTGACTCTAGCACCGGTTCAAACGTGTAATGGTAATAATAATGCCATGCGTAATATAATTAACTAACTAACTAAACAACTCCATGGAGCAGAGGCCTTCTTGAGAAACTAACAGTTTCTTAGCTAGTCAACGAATTCCCTGCATTTTATGAAACCCGGAAGTTCATTGCCGTATTCACAACAGCCCGCCACCTGTTCCTATCCTGAACCAGCTCAATCCAGTCCATGCCCCATCCCACTTCTTGAAGATCCATTTTAATATTATCCTCCCATCTACGCCTGGGTCTCCCAAGTGGTCGCCTTCCCTCAGGTCTCCCCACCAAATTCCTGTATGCACCTCTCTTTTCCCCCATACGTGCTACATATATGCGTAACATAACTTCAGGATTTTAATCTTCCGGTACATGATGCAGCTAGAGTGGCGTATAGATACCGACATTTTGGAAGGGCTTGCTGCGACCGTCTGAAGGATTGTCTGTCAGTAGTACATCTAGTAGCGTATGACGCGAAACGGTACATAGGTATAACGCTTTGTTATCTTAAACCGTGTTGCCGTCTGAGACGTGATGTTGTGTAGTCCGGCACAAGTATAGTTACATTAGGCAGAGAGTCCTGCTTCCTCCAGCGTCACATGCCACAAGACAGCAGTCTTCATAGTCGCTGTCGTGAGAATCTCAAGTGGTGAACAAGTGTGCGAAAGTTCTGGTTGTTTCACTGGTTGAGTGACATGTCCTGGCTAACGTCCGTTAGGACATGGATGTCGCAGCAGTCAGCAAGACAATCTGTCACTAAAAAATAAGGCAAATTACACTTGATGTGCTTAACTTCAGACATCTAGAGCTATTGTTAATAAAGTCAGTTCTAGTAAGTTAAATTGTTCTCTGCATGCTTGTGACAACGGTTAATTTATGATATTCATAATTAATTATCCATTGCCTGTGGTATATTTAATTTATCTAACAGTCGCTTCGGAATTTGCTTTTCCCCAGTCTTCATAAAAGATTGTCACACATTTTACATAGTTGTTGTGCACGCCTTGAACGTATATGTGGGACTGGAGGTATAGATCCAGTCATTCGTAACCTCGGCAATAGAAGGGAATGAGTGGTCAGCTTCACGTCCCTATTTCCCTACCCCCAGAGAAAGAGTTTCTGTTGTCCGTTGAATAGAAGAGTTTATAGGTCACAGAGCTTGTCTGCGCGCTTTGGAGAGGAAATAAATATCTTTCCCGCGTCGGGAACTCAACCCCGATTTCTCGGAAGCCGATTAATAGTCTAGTTTCTGTACCTACTCTGCTGTTCCGTCTTTTGTCCTAAATATTATTCTTATATCCACGCCTAGTTCCCCCCAGTGTGTCTCTTCCCCTGAGATTAGTGTTTTCGTATAATCTTTTGCACATTATGTAGGACCCCCTGATGTGGAGATCAGCTCATCGCAAGCCTACTACCTACACACAAGAACGCATAAAAATGAGGACATGCATTGTATCCCGGTCGGAGATTCGAGCCATCGAGAGGATATGCTATAAAACTGTGGATCCTTTAAGTACACGACTACTGAAACTGACTAGATAAGAGTACTTTGTTACTGTGTTAATTCGAAATGTCGAGCTCAAATCCAGTGTCCTCCCCCCGCCACCCTCCAACAGTGAGATTGCCAGAGGCGGATTATAAACTTTGTTTTGTCTCATTAATGTTTAGTCGTCTGCAGAAAACTCCAGCAAATCCTCTGTAACAATATATCAACAACAGGGCAATGTACTTTCTAATCTCATAACACTGAGAGAGTGAATAATTACACAATTTATTCAGTTTAAATGCGGAGCTTTAGTTAAATCGACTGGTCGATGTTGTTTCCAGTCCCATGACATTTATCCAGCGCCGTTTCTGCAACGCGGGAGGTGTCGTCATGTGACATCATTATGTCTCTGTAGGAGTCTAGTGCGATCTTTGCGTGCCTCGGGACCCTGGGTGCCCCCCCCCCCCCCCGCCACACTGCCATCACCATTCTTCTGTCCAATTGCAGGCAAATTTTTCCTGTTCTCTTCACACCCAAGCCGATAGTGACTTAAGTGAATACGATATAAAACACGAATACTGAACGCTTTCCTCATTTAAACCACAGGAATTTTTAGAACTGATGCCCTATTCGAGGAACTATTTCTAAATTTGGCTGCAGAGGCCGAGGTAAGTCACCAAAACCTCAGTCGCGGTAGCTGGTACCCTGGCCGAAATTTGAACAAGGTGTCTCCTGAATGCAAGCCTACAGCGTTACCGCAACACCATCTTACCAGGAGAGTGACTTAATGTTGTATGCTCTTTTTTCTTCTTTTTGGCGGTCTGGGCCCAAATAGGGCCCAGACCGCCTTGTTTGATGTTTCTAAACCACACAAAATTAGACACACACGCCCCGGTAGGACTCCCCTGAAGAAGTGATCAGCTCGTCGTAGAGGCCGCTCTACCTACACAACACAACAAACACAAGAGACGAACACCCATCCCCTCAGCGGGATTTGAACCGGCGATCCCGGCAACCAAGCGGCTGTAGACATACGCCTTAGACCGCACGATGACAGAGATCACATCTTACGAGCTTACAGTAACAAAGTTCTTCATGTGTCAGTGGGTTTTCTTGTAACTACAATTTATAGCACACACTGTAGAAATTGTTCTGTCTCTCCACTTTAGATTCTTCTTCTTTACTTTGCCTAGTAGGAGGTGATATATAGTATTTCATTTCAAGCATAATGTGAGCTGTTTAATAGTCAAAATATTGCATCCTTGTTGTCGTAAATAATGAAAAATGTGGAGCTCAAAATGGTGGTCTGCAGAAGTTTCCTTTTGCATTTCAGTCCAATAGCGCGTGGCATTGAAAACGTGATCGATGAATTTCCGTTTCTATCATGTGTCAGTATTCAGTCATACCTTCTTGAATTGCTTTCCATTAGCTACCCATCTCACTTCCTGCACGTGCACTGACGTAACAATTGTCGACACGCAAATGATTTCCAAACATTCAAACTTCCCGTTTCTCACCATAGCTTTTTTTTTTCGATTTTTACAGTCACCCAATATGCTGAATTCTTTGAGCTAAGCTATTTAACGTGACACGTTTTAAATTCAGTTTCGCTTGTAGATCATAACCAAATAAACTTTTTCCGTAAATGAAAGTCGTTACAACATCAGATGCAAACTAAATTTCCTTTTATCTGTCTACACTCCACGTGCTTTGTGGTTCATAGCACAGAATGTTCAACATATTACACTTGAGTTCAAACTGTTTTTGAGAACAAAATTCTGTAGCATGGATTATTAAACCCCGGTCCGCAATAGGCTTCTTATATGTCGTTAAATATCCGTATTTTGTTGACAAAAAATGAAATTTTAAGAAGTTGAGTAACTGTGTCCAAATTTTATCCTAAATATTTTATTAACATTATACTGTAAATCTGCGGCGGATTGCATGGTACTGAGTTGGCGAGATTACTCTTTACGTCACAAAGCAAATGTAATGGACTATTTGGAATCGTGAAAAAAAGTTTGAGAACTACGGGTTAATATTTTTTGTGAGAAAAGTGAATCATCGCGAAAGATGTACACTAAAGCTGCAGTACTGCTCATAGTAACAGATGTGTCATAATGTTACAGTAATAATTACTTCAAAGTATGTGTCGTGAAGCTACAGTAATAATCATTGCAAGAAATATAGAGTAAAACTACAGTAACAGTCACAACAGATGTAGCGTGCAGCTGCAGCAGTAATCATTGTAACACGTGTCATAAAGCTACAGTAAGAATCGTTGCTACATGTATTGTAAAGCTACGGTAATAATCATTACTATACGAACCGTAAAGCTGCGGTAATAATCGTTGCTACGTGTATTGTAAAGTTACAGCAATAATAATCACTACATGAATCGCAAAGCTATAGTAATAATCGTTGTTACATGTATTGTAAAGCTACAGTAAAAATCACTGCATCATGAAAAGCTACAGTAATAATCGTTGTTACATGTATTGTAAAGCTACAGTAAAAATCACTGCATCATGAAAAGCTACAGTAATAATCGTTGCTACATGTATTGTCAAGCTAGAGTAATAATCGTTGCTACATATATTGCCAAGCTACAGTAATAATCATTGTAACATGTATCGCAAAGCTGCAATAATAATCACGTTTGTCAGCAAGGTACAGTAATTATCAAAACCAATTTACTGTAAAGCTACAGTAATTTATGTTGAGAGGTCTTTAATGTCATGAAGTGGAATTGTGGGTCCTTTCTTGGGAATGTTAATTTTATGGAATGTGGAAGTATTTATGTTAGCAATTGGCATCTCTGAACATATGGAAGTTGCTAGACGAGGGTGGGTTATGTCTACATTTGATAAAATGAATGTTAAAAATACAGTTTTTACAAACTTCCGTTGACTATAGAAGAAGAAGGAGTTAGTTTAACCCCTTTCCAGTTTTCGTGTGTGTTCAGCAAGCCGCTTACGAGTATGCGACAGATCTTAATGTAATTAACACTACACCCCCACCCCCCACACGACGCACATCACACGCTCCATCTGTACGAGATCCCTTCGGATCACGTAAGAACGAGACAGATGTTTGTATGCATACTCTGTACAGATCATAAACAGCTCTGGGCTTACACTTGGAACTGCTCACTATCGTATAATTTTAATATCGCAATACTGTAATATTTCTGCTTATCAGATTTTTATACATTTTAGCACTTTAACATTGTAAACATTCCAATACGTGCAGCGTAATACCTACATTAACGTGTTGGGCTTATAGTCATTTTTTCTAAAATTCCCTGAGGATGGCACCCAGGTGTCGAAACATGTAGGAGTTTAATACTTGTTACGAATTGTATTTTATTAAGTTCATTTTTGGTTGCTGCGTTAATTGTAAGAATACGCACTATGTGAGTAATATAAAATACGCAATAAATCTGTCTTTTTCGTATTACTATTACTCTGTTTCTAACAAAACTTTAAAACAAATATATTCGTGTATGTGCTTGAAGTTTTTGTTACACCCGTTGAGTGGTGTATTCGTTCGTTTATGCGTTAATACCGTTTTTTATTCTTTGCTTATGCCCAGCCTCTGTAAAGGCACACAAGTGGAGTACGTAACATATTTAGGAACTGTATTATTTTTTACTTGCACAGGGCATGTTTTTGCTTCGCTGCGATCGGAGGTGTTCGCTCCCTAGGACTGGTATATAACGGCAGAATTGATAACTGCTTTGTTTGCTGTGGGATTCGTATTTAGGAAGTTCAACATGAGTTTAGTTTCAACAATAATTTTACTGACACCCCCCCCCCTCCCACTCAGCCACCATTGCAGAGTAGTTATGAACAGCTTGAATATGAAGCTGAAGGTAATACCCCAAGTCCCAATTTAACTCTGACTGCATTCCATAAATAAAACCTCCCTCTTGTCCTCATCTCTTTAATAACATAAATTTAATTAGGTTTCTTGGAGCATGCGAAATTGCTGTACGTTTGCGTATTTGCATTTCGCTTAATAGGTTTTCTCCAATTATCTCGGAAGAAACAACGCAGTATAACAAATACTGTTTCGTTATTGCATGTAATATTGCTTTACCTGAGCGGTAATCTGTTGTAAAGACATTTAGTCCAAAGCTGGAATGACGAGGGTATGGGCTGGAGGGTCCAGGTTTTTATCCCCCACAGGTTAATGATTTTTTTCTGTCCACAGCATCCAGACCAGCTCTGGGACCCACGCCAATGGGTACCGGCGTTCTTTCCCCGGACATTAAGCGACGGGAGCGTGAAATTAACCACTAACCTCTATCTAGTGCAGACGTTAAGAATAAGTGGACCTATACCTCCACTCCCTCTCTGTCTTCATGGCGTGGTCAGGGGCAACTTCAGCTAACTTTTACTTTCACACGAGTCTTTTGGTATGTAAGAGCACAGATATGCTTGTCGGAAGGAGTGTATGACACGACAAGTTAAAAACATCAGGATTTCGCTTATTAACCCTTTAAAGACGAAGTTTGTCTGTTTTATATAAGCACTCAGTGCGTACCGCGCTGTAAACACTCTCCACTTTGGTTATAAAAACCAATCTCGTAATGTTTTATAAGGCAAAAGTTGCTGTTTTTTCTGAGATCCGTACAAAACACATAAACGCAATGTGGGCACCACGTAGAGTTTCTTATTTTATGTTAACCTGGTGGTTTGTAAAGTTACCGCTAGGCTTTAAAAGGTTAAATATAAGTTTTGTTAGTTATTTAACATCACCATACCGATTGCAAAGATCATTCAGCGTCTAATGAGATGTCAGGATTACTGCAAGCGGTGAAATTAAAAGTACGGGAGAGGAAGCCTTCATTGTGCGTTTTATTTTACAGTCTGTTGCGGAATTTTTAGGCGAATTTTATGAAAATCATAAAAGACTCTCTGAACGTCCATTTTCATGGCGGACATTGAAATACTGTGCCTCGATTTAAACTTCTCTGTGTAATTCCTTAAACTAAATTCTGTCCCTCGTATTAAACAAACCCAATTTATTTACGTAGACTAGTACTTCCTAGACTGAACTCTTTTGTTTTCGAAGTACTTGTATATCTGCTTATCAATACCCTGTAAATTCTTTGAGTATTAACGGAACTGAGAAATACTCTTCTCTTTACGACGTATGAAGTTCATATATTCTTATTTTCTATGCTGTATTACGTTAAATAAGAGGCTGTTGGGGGACGAAAACATAGTCTTGTCCTATTTTAGGAAACTAACACAAGATGTTTTCTTAATGACCCGTTGATGAAATTTTATATTCCACAAAAGGGGATGAATTTCTTGACCGACTGAGTGGCTTCCCTTCTCAAGGAAAATAGTGAGCAGCCATAGGATTAGTTAACCGAAATTCTGAAACTTTAGTGAGGTTATACATAAATATTCTAGCTTAGGAACGACGTTTCTTCAGTGAGATTTACTAAGGTATGTTTAACTGACATGCTTGGACGCAACAGCTTCTTGACTCTAACTTGTTAGACAAATATTTGTTTACCAAGTTCTTTAATATTAAGTATAAGCTAAAGGAAGATTTCAGTAATAATGCTACGATAAATGTGTAATGGAAGGCTATAGGAAAGCTTCTGTAGCCAAGCTAAACATATTTCCTTATGTAAACTGGGTGTTAGGCGAAATAACTGAGAGGTGGGCGCATTGTGAACCCCGGTTTCAGCCGGTTACTTCAACTGAAATAACTGAGAGGTGGGAGCATTGTGAACCCCGGTTTCAGCCGGTTACTTCAATTAAAATAAAGTCCAACTCGCACTGCAGGTGACGGTCAGTCATCCAGCTTGACATGGAGTTCGTCTTGGGGCTTATGACCAAATTTACTTTTCTTTCCAACATTGTTGTTTTGTTGCCAGTGTTTTGTCACTTTCTGTGACGCGTGGACGGGTTTGGAGACAAAGTCCAAGTCGTTTCCGACGGACCGTAAGTCACGAACCCTGTCTTCGTGTTCAGTCGCTATTGCGGCTTATGGCCAGATTTTTTGTTCAAGTATATGAACAAGTCGTCGTCGTCGTCGTCGTCATCATCATCATCATCATCATCATCATCATCATCGACGCAACAGCCCTCATGTGAACAAGCAGTACCTCGATTTTCCTGAGGCTTTGCCTCTGACACGACGACGGGTGTGTCCGTTGTCAGGCCGTCAGTGGTTGTCATCTGTTTTTATGCTCAGATTTACACATTTTTATTCCTGTCAGGTATTTTACGTGTTTAAAATGTTTTTACTTTGTATGAACGCTGTTCACTGTATACAGGGTCATTATTTTACCTGACAAGTCACATCGATCTTCACTGAGACCGTTTCGCGTGACGGCAGGCTGCGTGGGGTCTCGCCTGTATTCCAGTTTGCTTTGAGTCAGGTTTCACGCGTTTTAATTCATTGTATTGCACTTAATGTCAGGTTTTTGCTCACATGTTTAAAGAAGATGCTGGGGATGTTTACCTTCGGCTCCCAGACATGTGCCACGTCTAACAAAGACCTTGTTCATTGCACGTTGTAATTCCACACATTAAGCGAGCTGACGGGAAGTGACTAGCGACGCTTGTGAGAGAAAATATTGTCCCTGTACATAGCCTCCGCCAGCCCATATCTTGTGAAGCAGGCCTTCTGAAGCAGACCATACTGCACCCTATACATACCAAGCTAAAACGGCAGTTCATTCACGTGAAGTGAAGGCTAATATTGATCTACATTATGTGAAAAGATTCAGGTTGTACCTTAAGAAAAATTCAGCGTCCGCCCCACGCCCCGTTAGAAAGACAAGTCGATGAATGTCGTTCGCGTGGTGGCTGTTTGGTGTAAGAGTTGTACGGAACATACAAATACACTTTGTGATTAAAATGCAGCATTCTTAGTGCGAAACCTGGCAGTAGGTAGATATAGTAACCACTAGGTTTTAAAGTTTGTCCAGTGCACAACATAACATGCCTTATTTTCCGTCAGTACGAGGGAGATTGCATTGGTATATATTTTTATGCATAACCAGCCTGCCTATAGCAAAATGTGAAGTTGAACGTGACACTACACAGAAAGAGAGAGAGAGAGAGAAGTTTCTTACTCGTTGCACTGCGTAATGCATGTAACAGTCAGAAGTTCAGAGTTAGAAGATATATAAAGGAAATCGGCTGAAAGAAATTGTAGAAGTGGAAAATACCACCTCAAGGAATCGTTCAGTTAAAAGTTTTAGATGTATTTCGTAAACTTTTAACAAATTTTCTGTTCCCCCTGCATTTAGAGTTATAAACTGCCTATGGGGGTTGTGAGGATTGTTCTGCTTGGTATCTGAAAGGAAAATAACTGGCGATGAGTGTTTGAGTGCTTAAGGGCTGCAGTGCGCCAACAAATTATATTAAAGTGACAATTTAATTTGAAATAGCTTAGCTTAATGGTAACGATATGAAACAAATTTGCTTAGTTGAAAGAACATAATAGAATGTAAACTAAATTTGAGGCTATGAAGGTTATGGATAATCTGAAGGATACGTATTTTAAATTTACTGCAAATCAAAACAAGCAAGAGATTTCAAAGGAGAGTGCATGTTCTGCTGCTAAATGTACAGACGTTTGATGTGGTTGAAGTAAATTCTTTACGTACTGTTTTTACTCGTGGTGTGTTGTGCGTAAGGCGTGTGATTCCCTGATGTCCGTCAGTCTGCATATGTGAGGCTTGTGGTTCCATCCTGTCCGTAAGTCTGCATGTGTGAGGCTTGTGGTTCCATCCTGTCCGTCAGTCTGCATGTGTGAGGCTTGTGGTTCCATCCTGTCCGTCAGTCTGCATATGTGAGGCTTGTGGTTCCATCCTGTCCGTCAGTCTGCATATGTGAGGCTTGTGGTTCCATCCTGTCCGTCAGTCTGCATATGTGAGGCTTGTGGTTCCATCATGACCGTCAGTCTGTATGCGTAGGGCTTGAGGAGCAAGGCATAAGGGGCAAGGTATGTTCCTCTTCTCCAAAGCGTTCGGACCTGCTCTGGGGACCACGTAGCCTCTTGTTCAGTAGGTACTGGGGTGTGAAGCTGACCACTGACCTCTATGTATGCCGAAGTTAAGAATGCATGGAGATATACCTCCATTCGTTTACATATCTTCATATCGCCTCCACCGGGATTCAGTCCCCAGACCGTCCAGTCCATAGCGAATCGATATACGGACTAGGCTAGTCCGTCCCGGAAGCTATTCGGATTGGGCTAGGGTAGCTGAGAATGCAAGCTGCGAAGAACGCCTTCACTCTGGCACGGACTTCACATTGTCGTCTTGTGATGTGGTACTCGTAGGTTGCTTTATTTTGTGAGATGTTAAAACTCTGTAAACTGTAGTGGTTTATAGGATGCTGAGGCTATCTGAGGATGAACTGTGATAGTTCGAAACATGAGGGCTATTTTGACTGCTACAGGGGTGCACATATTTTCAAAATATCTGGGATTCGCCTGAAATTTCTAGGCGCCAGGAACATGACAACGAGTAAGTCCTATGCTCAGGACCGACAAATATTAGGCGCCACTTTACAAAATATAGTCGCCGCGGCACTTGGCGCCCGGGGTGTGCGTCTGTTTTGTACTGTGACTGCAAAATGTACGATTGACCTATTAATAAATTACATTAGACGTTACAGTTTATGGGTTTCAATCTTAAAACTTACATAACTTTGTGAAATAAACTCCTGTGACGTGTTTATCCGTTTTCAGTTCATGTTGATTGAGACAGAAATTTGTGCATTGTGGTACTGTTGCTGCAATCAGCAGACTATACAGTTCAGTCACTGAGAGAAGTCGATATCAAAATTTGACACGCGTACAAAACTAAATTAATTCGACAGCAACGCTGCAGATTCCTACATCGTCAATTCACGTGACACGTTGGTTTGGGGCAACATAGGAATTCAAACCTGAAGTCCGCCAGTCCGTAATTTATAGTTGCTACATTTCAGTCAAGTCAGGCAGCCGTTCGCTTGGTGTGGCACAACAGAGGCAGCTAAATGTGAGTAGCACCATTCTAGGCCTAACCAAGTACCGTCACGCTTCCCCTTTTTCTCTCATGGAGATACTGACGGAGTTGGTGATTTTAGTGTATGTGGAAAATTTTTGTTGTGTGTAATAAGAAATGTTAGTCCGCGTGAACATACGATTGGTAAAGACAGCTGGCTGGAATTTCCTCGGTTACGATGCTTTGCGCTTACAAATACTTATTACCGAAAATAATTGCACACGGAAAAAGGTTAAAAAATTACAGTGCCAGAATAATGGCTGGTCAAAATGCGAAGATAACAAATTAACTGCAGATAATTTCACAACAGAAAATATCGGTGAATTAATTCTTGGTAGAGGAATAAAGAAGGTGTCAGTAAAACAGGAAAAATAGGTGTTAAATTAACTGAGAGGCTTAGTGGGGTCTTTCTTGAGAAGCTAATAGTCACTTACCTAGTCAAGATATTCTTCGCAATATATGGAACTCGAAGGATCATTTCTATATTCACGAAGCCTGCCACTGGATCCTATACTGATCCAGATGAATCCAATCCACATCATCACACCGTAGTTCTTTACTATAACATTAATGTTATCCTTACATATACACCTACTTGCCCCTTCATATTTTAAGATTAAAATTTTGTACGCATTTCACATTTCCTCGATGCGTATTATACTCGCATATTTCAGCCGTCTTGTGGGCTTAGAGTTTTTTTTATATCCCTGATAATATCTAGTGAAGAGATGAAGACTGACAAGGGCGTATCATGGAGCTGGAGGGTTGGGTGTGGCTAATAACCCCATGCCACAGAATAATTAACATGTTATCAAAATGTTACAAAGCCTCAGACGTGCAATGTGGGTGGTGACATAATGATGCTGCTGATGCAGAGGATCAGGGGTGCCCACATTTTGAAGAAGTCCAGGAGTCAGCTTTCAGTTCTAGGTGCCAGATGGGTGACATGAAGCAAGTTCCATACTGAGGGCCCGCAGATATTATTATTTATTATTATTATTATTTATTTTGACTGCAAGTGGGTTTGTACCTGGTGACAGTGGTATTACAATAAGACACAACACACAAAATAACGCACATCACACAAAATAATACACCATACTCAAACAAAACACAACACACAAAATTACAAAAGCAATAAAGAATACCTGCTACACGCAATAAATAAATTACGAAACAAATACAATTACAATACAAATAAAATTACAATACAAATACAATATACATACAAATACGATTACAATTATTCGGCACCACCATACAAAATTTCGTTGCCCTGCGAGCTGGCGCCCGGAATTTGTGCACCCCTGCTTATGATAGTGATTAATAATAATAAACGTGAAAGCCCCTCTGCACACCTTGAAGGTGTACAGGGGTAGTAGTGGCATAGCTCCATTTATTCTGAACCTGGGCAATAAATGGCAGTGAGTGACGATAATGACAGCATAAAGTCGCCCCTGTGCCTGCCGTGAAGGCATAGGGAGTGAAGGTGTAACTCCATTTATTCTTAACCTCTCATGAGATTGACGTGAGGTCATCTTCATGCCCTGGCGACTTTACTCGTGGAGAAAGAGTGTCCCGCATCTGTTGAATAGAATGCTACTTGGGCCTACTACTACTACTACTACTACTAATACTACTGCTACTACTGCTGCTGCTGCTGCTGCTATACTAGTAGTGGTAGTAGTAGTAACAAAAACAGGCATATGCACTCAGTAATGCTTTCAATAAGTAGATTCCCATAATGTGCATAGCAGAAACCAATAATCAGACAGGGAGTGACGTGTCATAGTCAATTTATTCCGCATAGTTCCTCTAGTACATTTCAGTGCAGCTCTGTACACCTTCCATCACTCCGCATCCAATATCGAACGACGTGGATGAGGCTAATTCAACCCTGAATATGGCTCTGTTCTAACAGGAATATCGTGATAAATGGTGTGACATGTTTCGCCATTCTGTTCCGACCGTGTGGCTCGTAACAAAGCCTTTTCATGCTCTTTTGGGAAACAAGAATAATGTCCAGGCAATGTCTGATTTAGCGGAACGCTTGAATCTGTAGAAAACCTACGTAGAATTACAACTTATTGCACATTACATTATTTGCTGTCAGTCTAACCCTATCAGCGGCCGATATTGTCAATAGGATACGTTCTGTCGTTCAGTGTGCGACTGTCTTCTGAGAGTAACACAGTGCATTCTGGTAGATATGTCCCGACGTTTAAGAGGAACCTGCTGCCTCCTTATCACGGAGGATGAATAAGCCGGCCGCGACCAAACAACCAAGTACACCGTGCCTGTTCTTTTCCTTACAACCGAAGAATGTCACGGAACCGTCCGTAAGCGTAGGCAGCGTTGAACACTAATCCTTGTGTTTGTTTGATCGCCTTTAATGGGGCATCCTTCACTGGCCTGGTAAGCGTCGGTCGCATTTAGTTCTTACAACCGTGGGTAGTCACATACATCCCTTGATCGGCAGATGTGGTTACCGAACTGAGGATTCCCCACCACGCATCAGGTAACTTCGAGTCGAAATTGGCAGCCGATCGGCGGAACGATGGAGCGGTTGTGCGACCTACAGACAGTATGGACCGGGGTGGGGCTGCGGCCAAACAAATAGGAAGGTGGGAAGTAAGGATAGCAGATTAATTAAAGTCGAACTCGGTTGTAACGTCGTGAAAGAGACTGAATGTTTTGTGTCGTTGTAAGCGGGCGTTGTTGTAAGCGAGGAGTATAATGTTATGGTAAGCGATGAGGAATTAATTGGTACCACAGAATATCTGACGCTATATACGAGGTGTCACACAAACCGATGTCGTTATAACCGGGTTCGACTGTATTTCTTTTAAATGAATGTCCTTGCGTCCCAGAAGAACTTCCTTGTCACCGCCGAGGGAACCTCATTTCTAACAAGATGTGTGGAGTTGATTTTGTGATCGTACTGACATTGTAATGACGCTTTCGTGTGGCAGAACGTTTAGCAGGCACTGTTTCGGAGAAAAGCCGTGTTTCCATTGGCCTTTGTCTGGGTTCTGTCTGCCTGTCTGTCTGAGTAGTCTATTTCTATAGCGCGTAACTATTTCTCTGAGTTTTCTTCGTACCCGTGATTTCTGTCTTCTTGTGTTTTGCATATCGATATCACTTGAAGGAATTATGGATTTGTGCATGAATGTCGGAAGTGTTCTGAAAATATTTGTAATATTTTTATTAAATTTCCCACATGTGGCCTGCTGGTGTGTGTGTGTGTGTGTGTGTGTGTGTGTGTGTGTGTGTGTGTGTGTGTGTGTGTGTGTACACACACACACACACACACACACACACTAGTGCGGGGTGAAATGCTCCAAATAATTGTTCGTCTTCTGGTAGTTCCTATTTTTATCACGTTCCAGTGCCCGACAGCAATGAATTTTGTCTTTGTCACGCGTCCAGGCTGGCCTTTAGTGGAACCACCCTCCGGTCCAGTGGACATAACGGACTTCCGAGGGTAAAGTGACTGGTATGGATAGCCGACCAGTAGCATTCGTCAAGTGTCGAGGTTAAAAAATGCTTTCGTTTCTTCATATGTCTTTGTAGCAAAGAACGTCACTTGTAGCCCATAAAGGACAAAATTTTCAAGCGAGATTCGAGGTTCTCGCAGCGGTGTTTCTGAAGATTCAAATATTCTGGAATGTTACGCCGTGTTGACAAGTATACACATACCGACGTTTCGGGGCTCGTGGTGCCTCCATTTTCAGGGCCACGCAGCCAAAGGAGTGATCTTAACTGCTTGACCCTGAAAAAGAAGGCACTACGATCCTACGAGGTGTCAGTAATTATTTACCTGCCCACACGGTGTAACAACCCAGAAGACTTTCAGACCTGTAAGTGTTTGTGGAGACTGCGTTTCATAAGTTGGTTTTTTTACTGTCTGTATGTCGGTGTGTCTAATGCGTACATAATATTCGTATGTAGAACATTGTCTGTCAAACCATCGAACCCTCAGTTTTCTTCAGTTTTTTCTTGTTTCACTTTATCTTTACGCAGTGCCCGAGGGACGTACGGGCTTGTATATTCCTGGATCTAGACTTTTCTACGGAAAGAATCAGAATATTAAATTCCGCCTTATTTTGCTCATGTAAATGGATCAGACCGCTCTACGTTTTGTAAGCCCAGCTGGCCCCTTGGTTGATTAGCCACTCAAAACCCAATGCTGTAACATTTAAAAAAACTGCATTTTGCTACAAATTATGCTTGTTTATCTTATGATTCTCACAATAAAGACCAGTTATTTGTCTGAACAGCATTAACCGACTGGTCCTTATAATGCACAAGGACTGTGTTCCCTATGAGGTGCGGTCTGAATCGTGTATATGATTTAGGTTAACTTCCAGCTTAAAGGGATTAAAACGGCGTTGCAGACCGCGGTGTAAACATGCAACAGCACGTGTGATTGGGCCAGAATGAAGGATGTATCCGACTTAACAACATCTGCTTACAACATGGTGGGTTCGCTAATCTGTATGGTATGTAGACGTCTTCTGTCCTCGTCCCATTGTCTGTTCCTTAATTGGCCTCATTGTGGGATCTGTCCAACTTCACGAGTGCTCTCTGCCTCCTGCGTTCTAAACTGTTCTGTGTTAGATTGTTATGGTCTGTCAGTACGTAAGTTGTGACCCAGGGTTTCTGACGGTGGTAACGATGACGACTGACATATGCTGAGATGTGGCGCCATGTAGTCTGGTAAGACGTTTGTTGCCCATTTAAAAACTACAATTAACTGACATTTCATTTAAAAATCAAGTTCTTACGTCAAAGAGAACGCAGTCTGCGTCCGTTAGAGGCGTCAGTTTGTGAGTGTTGTGTAGGGAAATAATGGTTGTTTATGGTGAGTCATATGGAACACGTGAACAAACTGTGCGGGCAGACTGCATAGTTTTTGGTATAAAACCAGGCGGTACATATGCGGACCAATAGGCTCTAAAGCACCTGAGAAACCCGCTTCTTCAGGGTAGGTGTGTTGTAGAACCAGAACTGCGCACGCTGCGATCTTGTTTACATGCGAACACATCTCCGTAACCGTTGTTTGATCCGCCTTCTCCCTTCCATCACCACTGTCACCCCCTCTCCCCCCCCCCCCCCCCCCCGCCAAACTGTTCGCAGATTCCTATATTGCGACGGCGAACTGCATAAACGAGGTCGAAAACAAAGTGGCGGAAACCGAATTCCCTCCTGCCTCGCTGTCGCTGCTGATTCACCCCAGTTGCGCCGTCAGCAGTAACACCTCCCTTAATATAAATGAACCGAATTGTTCTCTGCGTTGCTGGTGGACTCGGATGTGTGTTAATGCGATCTTGATGCGGGTTCCGGTCACCAGTGAAATAAATCAATCAACCGCGGCGACGGCGATTTTGCATATGCTGCACCCTGACGGGTGATTAAGATAACAACTATTCACGAAGTGAAATTCAATAAAATCGCGTCTGTTAATTGGAAAATTACAGAATTGATGCACTGAGAGACAAGCAAGAGTCTCAGTACATTCAGAGCAGAAATACATGATAGGCTTTGGTTCGAAGCCTGGAGTGTGGAAACAGGATCCTCCTCATTAATAATATAAACTCGATATTTGAGGTTCTCGTAGCGGTATTGCCGAAGATTCAGGTCGTGTGGGATGTTACACCCTGTCCCTTGATAAATTTATGTAAATATATCCTGACATTTCGAAGTATATTGATGTGTTCGAGTGTATGGTCAGCAAGGAGAATTCTGCTGGGACTGCTTCTTCAGGACATCGGTAACTGTTCGTAGCAGTCATCCCAGAAGAATCTTCAATAGATGATTCGTTTCTGTAAATGTAATGAAATATTTGGCTTGCCTCAATTCACAACTTAGGAAGTTGTTCTTATACGTAACACGAAGTGGCTGGAATTTAATAACGATGGTATGCGTTCCTTCCCAAGAACATTTCTTCCCCAGCTTTGAATTGCAAGATAAATTACCACAGTTTCTTGTAAGTGAAACGCGTATGACGCGGTTAGAATTTCATAACTTTTTAGTAATGACCCATTTTTATAAAATTTTCTCATTTTTGCTCTGTTCTGCCTCGCTGACCCAGCGGACTCGAGCAGTAACGTTCCTGACCTATTGCGAGAGGTGCCTGGTTTCGAATAACGGCCACAGCAACGCTTGTTCTGTGTGAGATGCAAAGTGATTTTGCGTCGTCCTTCTGGACACGTGACGGGACAGCAACTGATATCACGCCATGGCCACTGTTGTGCAGAACCTCTGCAGCTCATAATTTACTGTCATCCAGTCGTTATGTAATTTGAGGTACTCATGGCGACTCTATGTGTGTGTGTGTGTATACGTACGTGTGTACGTACGTAATTACGTATGTATGCGTATATTCCTACGTATATATGTATGTGTGTGTATGTATGTGTATGTATGTATGTATGTATGTATGTATGTATGTATGTATGTGTGCATGTATTTATGTACGTATGTGATTATGTATGTATGTGTATGTATGTATGCATGTACTACGTACATACGTACGTATGTGTGTGTGTGTATGTACGTACGTACGTGTATGTATGTAGTATGTATGTATGTATGTATGTATATATGTACTTATGTGTGTGTATGTATGTACGTAGGTACGTACTATCTACGTATGTGTATGTATGTAGTATGTACGTATGTACGTGTGTGTGTATGTATGAATGTACCTACGCATATGTATGTATGCAGTATGTAGGTATGTATGTGTGTATGTACGTATGTGTGTATTATGTATCTATGTACGTACGTATGCCTTTGTATATGTATATATGTATGTATGTGTGTATGTATGTATGTATGTACGTATGTATACATGGGTACACAAAGATTCCAAAAGCCTAGGGTCCACTTGCATATACTAGGTGCCAGAAGGGTGACACGAAGCAAGTTCCGTACTTAGAACCCACAAGTATTATACGCTACCGTATAAAATTTAGTCGACCGAGTGATCTGGCGTCCAGCATTTGCCCTGTGTGTGTGTGTGTGTGTGTGTGTGTGTGTGTGTGTGTGTGTGTGTGTGTGTGTGTGTGTGTGTGTCACACACCACTGACGACTTTGTGTCACTCTGACTGACGTGCTCGAGCATTTAAGTAATAATCAGACGGCGACCTTTCGACACAGAAGATCGAAAGGAGACTCAGTGTTCATTAGCCTGCAACACTGTGCTAGGGAACCGTGTTTAGCTGGGGACAGTCTCAATGCCATGTCAGTATTCGCATGTGGGATAAAAGCACAGTTACGAGTAAACTTGACACGATGTTTTGTATTCCAGAATACACTTTGCTGTCTTGAGTTTTTGTGACATTTCTCAGTTTCTCAGGTTAAAGCGTGAAGTAAATCATTCCCGATGCCTTCGTGTTTAGATTACATTCTCTATTACGCCAGCATGTCCATTACGTTAACATAATGTTTTGTAAACCTAGCAATAAATATGTCAGATACTTGCAGGCAACGGGCACAGCAGTTCAGACCCATAATGGAATATTCAGTGAAATCACAAAAATCTTTCTCGCATTGATGGCGGTTAGCATTTTCTTGGAGCCCGGATAGCGCAGTCGGTATAGTGACAAGGCTGGAGGTTTGACGACCGAAGAATCGTGGTTCGATTCCCGGCAGAGCCAAGAGATTTTTCTCTTCTCCAAATCGCCCAGACCGACTCTGGGGCCCAGACATGTTCCTGTTCAGTGGGTGCAGGGGTTACTTCCCCGGAGGTAAAGCGGCGAGGGTGTGAAGGTGGCGATCTCTCTCATCTAGTGGCGAGGTTAGGAACAAGTGGGCCTACCGCTACACCCCCCACCCCTCCCCAATGGTGTGCACAGGGACTGTATCTTTTAATATTGTATTATATTTATATGCCACATCGATGTCCTGTGATGAAACAAAGTTGTATTAGCTAGAATCAGTGCGTTAAATAAGCTATAATCTGGGAAGTGTACGCTTATCATTCAGTGCTGGCGCGTTTAGCGTTTCCAGAGTTGTTACGGACGGACGGACACATAGAGCGGTAGCGCTCCGCAGGGATTCTAATACGCCTGAAATTTACGTACATCAGAGGCAGATTAATTTGTATGTAAGATTCACATAGCATAAATCTAATATGTGGAGAAATTATATGGTGGAACATTTTCCAATTTCTGTTCTTAAATTAAGGGTAAAGTATAGGCGCAAGCTGTGTTCAGGAGTTCATGCAAGGTCTGAAATAAGAACCTTTTTTTTTTTTTTGTTAAATGCTGCCTGTGCCCTCGGGTGGAACCGGGATAATCGCTGAAGCGTTATCTTCGATATGTAGGCGCCGGCAGGGGCTATTCGTGGTTGGATGCAGCTGGTCTGGATATAAGCACACAGCTCAATACATCAAAACGCCTGCCATATACAGCAACGCCCTGTGGCTAAATCATTACCGCGATATAAATGCGAGGATAAACCTAATCAGAACCGCGATTTAGAGCTGTCAGTGGAGAAGCTACGATTTTCGTAGTCCTTAAAGCGAGATAAGAAGAAGAGTATAGGATGGTTATACAGCTGCCTGCCATAACCCGTGAGAAGGAGGGACTGTCATGGAGCGAGTCATTCTCCAGGGGTTCATAGGACCTCAGATAATCAAAAAGTCCCCCTCATATAATGGAACAGCTCCCATGCCTTGTTTACAACAGCTTGCCACTTGTCCCTGTTTTGAAGCATGAATCCAGTCCACGCCTTCCCACCCTCTTTCTTTAGGATACAGTTACCCTTTAATATTATCTTCCTATTTACGTTTAGGGACAGAGGCCTTATTGAGACGCTAACGGGTCCTCACCGAGTTTTTTGTTGTTTTTCGTGTAGAAGAGTCCCGCAGCAGAAGCTACGGACGCATCGCAGCCTTAAGGCTTATTGTGCAACCCTGTGATTATTATTATTATTATTATTATTATTATTATTAGTTTTTTTCGTTTTTTCGTGTAATGGAGGAGCGGTGGAATGAAACTGACAGAGGAAAACCGAAGTACTCGAGGAAAAACCTCTTCAAGTGCCACTTTGTCCACCACAAATCCCACGTGGACCGACTCGGGATCTAACCCGGGCCTCCGCTGTGGGAGGCCGGCGACTAACCGCCTGAGCCATGGGACGGCTGCCCTCACCTATTTAATAAATTCAAGTCTACCTTTTCTCATTATTTCTTTAAGATACGTTTTAATATTATCCTCCCATCTACGTCTAGTGGAAAGGAGTCTAAATAACAAACTCAGTATTACCATTTCAGTGAGTCAGTCACCTGAACCTCTGAACCTCTTGCAGTTTCAGATGATTAATAAAGACCTTTCCCTGTTCACGCCATGGAGACATGTAGGGGGTAGAGGTTTAGCTGAATTTATTCTTTACCTCGGCACTAGATTGTGGTGAGTGTTTAACATCTCTTCCGGCCGCTTTGCCACTGGGTAAGAACCCCTTTAGGCCTACACATTGAAAGCAGGATGTGTGGACCCCAGAGCTGGTCTGGACGTTGAGCAGAAGAGAAAAATCCCTTACCCACATAGATATACGAACCCCGCACCGTCCAGCCCGTGGCCTAGCCGCTATGCCAGACCCATAAATTAAATTATGGCATTGTTGTTTAGAATCTACTTCCCATGCATCTGCTTACGAAAATATGTGACAGTTGAATGCCCTTGCATTAGAAGCACTGATTAGGTTTCGGTATTTCGAAAGTGAATACACATTATATACTTGAAACTTGTTTAAATATAAAGAAGTTGCCCGGAGAAAAGCGAGAAGAAACACTTCTAAGTTGTTATCACGGCTACACACAGTTATTTTTAGAGTGGCAGTGAGTCTTTAAATGAGGACAAGTAATCCCCACGATGTTGCACATTAGCATGTTTGTACACTAACTGCTGGGGCAAATTAATTCTGGCGTTGGTACGACTTACAGTGTCTCAATAGACGGCTAAGCGAAATTAATTAAATTTTCCTTTCATACACCGTGTGGAATAACTGAACAGAGACGGAGCTGTACCTATGAATTTTAAGTGTTAACATGCCGAGTTCTGCACCCATCTTAAGAAAAGCAGCACCAGGGAGTGAGGGTTTATTTAGGCTCATTCGTGTACCAGTTTTCTTGAGAATCTGCCGTTGTATTGGTTAATAACTCTGGGTAATTCCAAGTTACCACCTTCAGGTAAAGCAATCCCTGTACAGGCCTGGACAGATCCTTAGGGTTCCAGGAGGCTGAGGCTCCCAGACGTCTAGAGAGTCGGCACATGAAAGTAAGGTTGCCAGCCCTAAGCACCGGCCGCCTTTATCCCCCAGGCAATATTCCTGATACTCTTTTCTGTTAGAGGCTGAATCGACCCCAGGGCCATAGTGCGAATGAAAGGATTAGGTCAGTGAAAAATTCCATCGGGAATCGAACCCGCGACCTTCCGGTTTGTAGCGCAGTGCCTCAACCAACCGCGCCATCACGTGCCCCCAGATCGTTTCCTTAAATCCGATTATTACTTTGTTTCCTTCCGTAGGTCGGCACTGGGGTCCTACTCGCAGTTATCTCAGCATTCATATGACGTCAGAACAAATTATCCTTCACGTACCGCCAACGTATGAGTGGTTTTGTAGTTAAATGCGGAGAATTCCTTACTTTGTGGGCTGCTCGCTTTGACATCGTGTGTTCTTGCAGTTAGATATGTACATTTCAGAGGAACCTGCTGTATGCAACGTTAGTATCAACCGTAAGTGTGAAGGCAGTTGCTGTCAACGTACTAACGTAAACGATTTTACAGTCCAGGCTACCGTTATCTGAACTTTCCCGTCTTGGAAATTCAATTTCCCCATTCCTTGCTTGACCAACGGTACGGATTTTTTGAAAGGCCTCCGCCTCTGATCACGTTGCGAGTGATATCTCCTCTGAGTACCCTGCTCACAGTAATGTAGCAGAATTTCTGTTCGTTGGTCTCTCAGCGCCTACTGGGTGATGCACACGTTTCTACGCAGTATTGCGATGCCCTAGGTTTGATTTAGGGCCAGCAGATTTTACTGACCGAATGCTTATGCGGTATCCTGCCATCCCGCCACACAATTCCTGGATTTTTCCTGTGGCGCACCAGCCAAAATCGGACCTAGGCCGCCTCCTTTTAGAGGTTTCTATATCACACTCAGACACACCACATTTGGTAGGACTCCTCTGGACGAGGGATCGGCCCCTCACAGAGACCTCTACCTGACACACAGACACTCACAAGAGACAAACATCCATGCCCCCGGTGGGATTTCCCCCCCCCCCCATCCTGTTTCTTACTTTGATCCATTTTTATCTTGAAATCCTTCCCTCATTTTTCGTGTCACTTATGTTCCATACTGTTGTCCTCATACAACACAACACAAACATCCATGCCCCCGAAGGGGTTCGAACCCACGATCCCAGCAAGCGCTCGGCCTAAGGCCCACGCCTTAGACCGCGCGGCCGCCGGGATTGGCCAAATTTCTGGATAGCACGTCCGTATAGGCCACGGCCGCTTCCTGTCACGTTCCTTCCGAATCTGACCTTTGTTATAACCCTACCTTTACTTCTTCGACATAACTTAGCGTAGTTTAAATAACAACGACGTCAACTGCTAAGAATGTAACGTCGGTGGCTGTGCAGAAGACCAAATATTGTAACAACAGTAACAGTATGAAGTCATCAGGTAAGAATATCTGATGATAGGACCGTAAAGAAAGTATTTCTGAGGAAACCATGTGGAAGAAGAAAAGCAGGAAGACCAAAATTAAGGTGGTTAGACTTATTAAGAATGATCTTAAATCGATGGGTGTCAAGAGGTGGAAGAAGAAAGCAGAAGACAGATCCGTATGGGCTATCATTCTGAAGGAGGCACTGGTTGAACTGTAAGGACCGTATGCAAAAGAAGGATAAGATAACTTCGGTGGTAGGTCAATATAATATGAGTAGGAGCATTGGCGGAGTGATACTGACAGGGGAGAGCCGAAGTGCTGTCAGCGAAACCTGTCCCAGTCACAGTTATCCACCAGAACTGCCACATGGACTGTCCTGGAGCGAGATCCCGGTGCTCCTTGGTGTGAGGCCGGCGACTAACTGCCTGAGCCATAGCACGGCCGGTAGTTAACCCTTCCATACCGGTCTCGGTGCACTGTACAGAGCGTTAAATTCTCAAATGCTGCCAACCTCTGAGCACCGTGCGTTCGTGAATACACTTAAAGTTGCCGTAACTTTACGTGACCTCACTCCGTCCTTGGCAGCAGCTGGAATTTAAACTTCAACTAAACTAAAAACCCTGATCATGCAATGAAGATAACTGTAATGCTGAACGCTGGAATTAGTTTACATGGTGTAGTCTTAGGCCTCTTTCACACGGGCGACTCAGTCGACGGCGACTTGTCGCCCAGAGACAGGCGGCTGGCCTTCCCTGTCCCGACGACTACGAGAAATTTGTCGCCGTGACGTCATACGTCCGGGCCGTCTCTGAAAATGAACACTCAGTACAGTGTGCAAAAGATTGTGGGTTATATCCTGTTATGGACACGAGGATGTGTTTACTTAGTAGAATTTGCACTGCAGAACATCAAACTAACATTTAAATTACGGAATCGGCTCTGGTTTAAAAAGAACTTTGGTTATATTGCTGATCACTTGAAGCAGACGGACGTGTTGTTTCTTCGGGTGTATTCTTTTCTTCCTCATCCGAGTCTAGGGAAAAGGGGGGGGGGGGGGGGGGGTTCTGGAATAGGCAGACCTTTACCGTGAGGCACTGGACGAATAGCTGATGATATATTTGGGTACTGCACTGTCCATGTTTTCTTCTTGGTAATCCCTTTCGGAATAGGAGGTACCATACAGAAGTAGCAGTCCGTGAGGTGACCGCTCTGCTCCTCAGCTGATCGGTAACTCGTTCTTATGACATCCCAACCCCAACCTGGAAACCAGAGTCAATTCTGGATTCTTAATGTCATTTTCGTGATCAGCACCCCAACATTAGCTAAGATCAGGTCTTTTCTTTTCCGTAATTTTTTATGTGTTGCACAGGGTTATTGCTGTGTAGGACCGAAGGAAACTAAAAAAGAAAGAGAAAAGAAAAAGGAAAATGTGGGTGCACCCTATAATGTGTGACAGGCGAAAAAACATGTTATTTTGGACTTTCTTAAAATCTTTGGAGAGACGAAGCGAAGTTTTTTAGTGGTTTTAAAATATCTGTAGAGTCTTGAAGAGCTGTATGAGAGAATAGAGTATAGAGAATAGAGAACAGAGTAGAGAGTAAACACACAAATATGAGGAAATGTACAGCCTACCACCCAGAGACAAATCAGCAGTAACACCCAGGTAATCACGGTGCTTTAACCTTTTAAAGCCTAGCGGTAACTTTACATACCACCAGGTTTAACATAAAAAAATTCTACGCGGTGCCCACATTGCGTTTATGTGTTTTGTACAGATCTCAGAACAAACAGCAACTTTTGCCTTATAAAATATTAAGAGAATGGTTTTTATAACCGAAGTGGAGAGTGTTTACAGCGCGGTACGCACTGAGTCCTTATATAAAACAGATAAGCTTCGTCTTTAAAGGGTTAATTAACCGCTTTTCTTGGTTATTCAGATTACAATTTAGGCTAAATGCAACTCAATTTACAAATTCTTTGTGACAGGTCGCATGTATATGCTTGGAGTCGCCATGCAGACTGTCGCCCGTCTGAAAGCTCACATATAGCTGCGTGGTTCTGCTGTCTCCCTTCAGTCTCCCTGCCTTCGGGCGACAAGAGAGGAAAGGCGACAGCATTTCTGTCGACAGGAGACTTTACGTCGACAGTCGACCGTGTGAAAGCCCTCGTTGCTTGCCATGTATTCCCTGTCGCCGTCGACACTCGCCGGCGACATTGTCGCCCTGTGAAAGGAGCCTTAAAAATGCAAACCGGTTTGTACCTCACTCCTGTGCCTAAGTTCTGCAGGTTTGTAACCCACTTAGGGTTTTGACATGCAGTGGCGTTTGTGAGCCACATTGTGAGAAGTCAACTCGAGTAGCATGGACGTTAAAGCCCTGTAATGAAATATTCAGGCTCGTACGTCAGTTTGATTGCCGTTCAGCGTATACATGTACGTATATACATGTCATAACAGGAGATGTTCTACCACAACGGTGGATGTGTACATAAACTACACTACATATTGTGTCTGACACACCACCAACGACCAGTCGATGTAATTTGTATTTTATATTTTATATCATGTGTGACATCGCTCAAAATTGCATTTCTAACTTGAATTTTCAGTTTTTATATAAACAAACACCAGACGATGATCGGCGTGATCGAAACATGTAGTGTCTGAAAAAATAATGATAAATACAGGTTGTGTTAGACGGAATACGTAGTGTTGTTTATGTAATTCTGTGTATACAATGGGATTGATTGCGTCAAATTGATGGATGTGTGCGTCATGTCAATAAGATGTGGGAGTAACTGATTGTGACAGCGTTGCTTAAAATGTTTCTGTCCGTATTGTGAGGCTAGAAATAATAATAAATTTGTCATGATATTGTATCGGTTGTTGTCACGTATGTTACTAACAGTTATATGAATTCAGAGAGAGTGTCCCTTTTTCGCAGATTAACCCTTTAAAGACGAAGCGTTTCAGTTTTATGCAAGGACTCAGTGCGTACCGCACTGTAAACACTCTCCACTTCGGTTATAAAAACCAGTCTCTTAATGTTTTATAAGGCAAAAGTTGCTGTTTGTTCTGAGATCCGTACAAAACACATAAACGCAATGTGGGCACCAGGTAGAATTTTTTAATATTAAACCTGGTGGTACGTAAAGTTACCGCTAGGATTTAAAAGGTTAAGGTTTGCTTCCTGAAATAACCCTATTCAACCCCACAGTTCTTCCAAAATAGTTCCGATTTGTAGCTTCTACGATTACCTTCCTGTCGAGTAACCAAGTCAAACCTTTAAAGCACAATGGTAACTATGTTCTACCACCTGAATTAACATTAAATATACTCTACATTTTTCCACACCGTGTATTTGTGTTTCTTTTAATGGTAGCAAGCAGAAGTTTTCATTCACCTAAACAACATTAAATGGCTTGTCTTTGTAATGGAGCTACAGTGTTCTTACTGTGAGGTAGGAAAGGAATTTTTAATTACAGTTTAGATTAATTTTGTACCTCAAAGGATTCCACGTATTTGCAGATTAGAACGTAGTCTGTCCTTTATTAAGAAGAAAATATAATTTCTTTCATTTTTCTTCATAAGTTGGTCTCGTGCAAATTATATTCACAAGTAAATACAGAGCAGATTAAATCTGAGTGGGGGTGCTTGCTTGCTGACATTCAGTTCGTAATTCGTCTTTTCGTTTTACTTCTCCTAGCTGAAATTATAAAGATTAAGTTACGAATTTACAGAACTGCACGTATAATTACTCAGGCTTGGTCGTTCATCCTATAAGAACACATTTTAACCTTTTAAAGCCTAGCGATAACTTTGCATACGACCAGGTTTAATATTAAAACATTCTACATGGTGCCCACATTGCGTTTATGTGTTTTGTGTGGATCTCAGAACAAACAGCAACTTTTGCCTTATAAAACATTAAGAGACTGGTTTTTATAACCGAAGTGGAGAGTGTTTACAGCGCGGTACGCACTGAGTCCTTATATAAAACAGATAAGCTTCCTCTTTAAAGGGTTAATTTTTTAGGCCTGACGTTTATCTAAATTATATGTAGGTGTAGAGTTTCCGTTTCTACCTCACATAGAACGCTGTCTCCATTATAAAGACGGATCAGGGTTGTACAAAGAACTGTTGGCTGTCTAGTATGGATATCGTACGAAATCATAAATTCACGTTGTGGGAAAATGCAGATTTATTTGTGTTTGAGCACTTGCTACATGTAGTTACTGCTAATTATGTCTGAGAACTGGATACTGAGAATGATATCATGATGGACCCAACCTGAGATCAAAAGAAGTAACAGAATGCTGTAGAAATTTGCTTAACCGGGAGCTTCATAACGTGCCCTTCTAAACATATATTGTTGGGGTGATCAAATGAAGGTAGTAAGCGGCATGTCTCCCGCTTTAAAATGGTTAGGTAAGCCTGGAAAAAAATCGGAGAACGTGAATGGGTAAAGACCGCTTTGGATACGTGTAGGTGTGCTGATAATATTAAAGTGGTTCTTTAAGAATGGAGTTTGCCGATGCTGATTCATCTAGTTCAGGAAAGCATAGAATAACGTGCCCTTGTAAACAAGATATTGAATCTTTCGGTCCTATAAATGTCAGGGAATTTCTGCAGCAACTGAGTAATTCTGGCTGGTCGAGAAGGACTCGACTGCTTGTACTTCCACTGACGTTGTACTCACGTTAATCGCCTTTCAACTTAAACCACCAGTGATAATCGTAAATGTGCTTGCGTGCAAAAGTATTCAAGTTCTTAATTTTCTTCCAACGTATAAAATTGTATTTCCATATTACCTCTAAATGGCCAAGCGTACCAACTCAGAAATTCAAAATTCACCTCTACTTGCGGTTGAACATATTTGTAAACGGCTAACACAGCATAATGGCGTGACAAACTTGGGTCGGGTCTGTATTAAAAACCGTACATTTCTTCCTAAAGTATGCTAAGTTACAGTAACCTACGTATTAGTCACTTCCTTCTCGTTTCAATTCTGATACATTTCTTATATTTCAATTATTTGAAGCCAGGAACGAGAAGACAACAATTCGGCAAATATCATGTCTTACGCGCTGAGAAATGATTCTGTTACCATTGCGTGTTATTTTTGACGCACTGAAGATTAGTGTATGTGGATCCATATTTATTGCACCAACTCCTCGAAGCAGAGTCCTTCATCAGAGGCGTTCCTCGGCAACTGAATGAATTTCCCATCTTTGTGCAACTCGAGTGTTCATTGCCATGTTCACAAGAGTCTGGTAATCGTAGGTATCCTGAGCCAGATGAATCCAGTTCACCGCCATTCTTATAACCTTGTATCTGTAAGATCCTTTTTAAGCTATTATCCCAAGTGGTATCTTCCATTAATGAAACTGTGTATTCATTTCAGATGTATGCATGCGACGTGCTTCATCCCTTTTATTATTTACGACTTGGTCATCTGTATTCTACCAGAGAAAACTGTAATGAATTTTCTTTCGCCCTGTCTTAGCAACGGCGTCACAATCGAGCTCTGGGTTTTCCCCGAGCTTGATAGGAATCGTCTGCATGAATTTTCTGCCCACCCCGACAACTGCACTATTATGGGTCTTTCCCCAGGTGACAGGCATTGCTTAAGATAATGCGCAAAGTATTTGTCTGGCTCCTAGACCACGAATGTAACAGAACATTGAGTACTTTCCGGAGTTTTCTTTCCAAGAACGAACAACTCTTGTATTTACTCTCTTCGATACTGAGATACGCAGCGTGACGGACGTAGTTACGGAATGTAAATTGTATGATGCGTGTGTCTAATTAGCCAAAGCAGGACAATGTTTGTCGTAATGTTTCTTCGTTCATTTGTTGTTATAATGCAGAGCTGGTAGTATTTATAAATACGAATGGAAGATGACAGATATAAACGGCAGTGGAATGATGCTTCTGCCGTTGTTGCAGTGTCAACATTTGCCGAAATAAATTCCCTGTAGGTGGCAGCAGCCTGTGTTCTATCAAATTGTCTTCCCATTACTTTTTTAGTTGATAAGATGTCGTTAAATGGTATTCCTGAAGGGCTATAATGTATGTACACAGTGGGACGCTGACTGATGGAATTGTATCTAGATTTGTGTATTGTAAACTTTTGCTTTTGAATTTTCAAAGGCATTTCACGAAGTATAAAAATTATAAAATTTTTCGTTATGCGGTTCTGTTCAGCGTTCTGTCACTTCGTCTCTCCTAAGTCCGAACATTCTCCCAGCATTTTCTCTCAGACTTCCTCCTATGTGCTTCCCCCTGTGTGAGAGACCAGTATATTACTTACGGTAAACACTGAAGGGTTGTATTGGCAAACTGTTATGTTGACCGGTCGCTCCTATTGCGTTGCACTACACAACAAGGGAACCCAGTAGCCACAGCTGGTTAGGTGTGTTGTTGGTTCATCTGTGGTTTAATCATCGTCAGTTACAAAAATGCAGTGACTGGAACACTGCGGCTCCAGATCTACGTGAAATTGTATATTGGGTACGTGAAATTGTATATTGTGTACGTGAAATTACGTGTTGGGGTTTAATTTAAGTTTGGTTAAAATCGAAGGAACGTAACATGCAGTTTACACGAAGATTTGCTTAAATTTGTGATAATATTCTGGCGGAATTATTTTTCAGTTGAGAAAAGCTTTAGATAACAGCTGCAGAAAAAATAAGACATATAATTCATGTCACATACATTTTTTATCCGAAAGTCGTGCCGTTTTGAGATAATTACAGGATATGTGACAGAACAAGGGAGGTTAAAGCAGTATTTATCTAAATATAGATGTGTTGTGATATGACGTAATAACCTAGTGACGCAACGTGCGTGTTGTTACGTTACGTTATGTTCCCATGCAGTTATCGATTTTTGCTTCAAGTTGTTTACGTTTACATAATTAAGGAAAACAAAAACCGTGCGATCGTGATATTTAATATTATTGATATCAATACGAAATTTGGCACATAGATATATATAAACATACCTACAAATTGTGTACGACATGCTGTTTATGAGTCACCAATTACAAAACTTTCTACGGGGCGAAATTTAGTGTTAAGTGTGACTGATAATTTAGCATATACAAAATCAGCCTATATCCAGAAATAATAACTTATTCCAAGAAATATCATAACAGACCTCAATAATAATAATAATAATAATAATAATAATCTGTAATATACGTGAAAATGTGAACAGCAGAAAGAGCGACCTAAGCGAATTAAATGGTGTGACAATCTTAGAAGCGTCTAGGATAGAAAGATCCGGACGCGCCTCGGTGTTGCATGATACACACATTTCCTGTCTTGTGTTGACTGCCTTTTGCAAAATGTGCCACCATCGTAGACAGGCCTATTTTGCTCATTATATCATGACTAATTTTTCCTGCCGTTCATCAAACAAACCAGAACACTCACGTTGATATATCTGCCGCAATCACAAGTGTACAGAGTATGTAGCTGTGATACTGTTCGGAGACAACAGACTAATTTCAATGACAGCTGTTGGTCCGCTGACCGGAAGAATTAGAACAGATATAAGTGAACAAGAGAACTGAACCATGATTGCAAATGTATTTCACGTTTCCAGCCATCTGGCAACCACTTCGGCAGTAAGCAGTTGGTAACTCAATAACTAACAACCTTCTATCTATCAGGCCTGAGATAATCCAATCAAATTGTTACTCCGAAGCTTCAGGCAGGGTAGATTCTATCCACGCTTCTTGCATTCAGTTCCTCATATAAGGGCCCGGTTGAGCCTGTAACGTCTTTAGGCTAAAAGGAAATTGACAGGAGATGACATCTGACTGTATTTCCCTAAACCATACTCCATCATTTCAGCCCACGGATAGAAATGAAACGCGAGACGTGAATAAAGTGATTACTGTACACGAAATGTCAACAGATGACTGCCTGTGGCGCCGGTTGCAGGTTGTGCTTTTCTACCTCATCAAAAATGGAAAACAAAAATTATGTTGCCAGTCTTTCTGTACGGTTGCAGTAAGGGGCCCTTCACTGTGAGAGAGAACCACAAATTATCGAGTATGAGGGGCACGCGGTGGCGCAGTTGGTTGAGGCACTGCGCTACAAGGCGGAAGGTCGCGGTTTCGATTCCCGATTGTGTCATTGGAACTTTTCATTGACATAATCCTTTTGGCCCTGGGCTCGACTCAGCCTCTAACAGAAGTGAGTACCAGCAATATTTCGTGGGGGGTGAAAGCGGCCGGTGTGTAGGGCTGACAACCTTACCACCTTCATGTGCCGATTGTCTTAAAATCTGGGAGCCTCAACCTCCTGGAACCCTCTGGGCCCGTCCAGGCATGTACAGGGATTTCTTTAACTTTTTGCTTGTAAACTGAAGGGTGCTTCTAAATAATACGTATTTAAATGTTCATGTCCTACACCTCAGAAAGCAGATCGGATCTCAACTACAAAGTCCAGTCGATTGATAGCGTTCAGGGAAGTCGTCACTGTTTGTTCTGAGAATCATAGGAGCACATATATACACTGTGCAAAGCAGGTGGTACTTATGCTTGCCACTGTGCTGCGGCGATGAGGGGCCAAGGGCGAATGGACAGTATCGAGCATACATGACGCCAGAAGTGGGTCACATGGCAGCATCACTTCTAGCCGTCTAACTCCATCACTGAGGCAGAGAGCCCAGGGCTGTATGGTGCTGAAATTTAAATTGCCTACGTTCTTGTGCAACCCCGTCACCACCCTGACTGATACCCTGAACGTTGCCAGTTGAATCTAATCAGGTATAAAGTTCATGTCCAACTGATGGAGAATTCAACAAGTGTCTTGGGTTTTCCTTACAGTTGGTTTCAGGACGAGTAGATTGCGGTTATACGGGTGTCAGCCGTGAATTGACTGTTGTGTGAACGTGGATAGGTCCTGAACTCAGCCAAGAAGTTTTCTGTGTTCGGATTCCCAGGCGTCAACATTGCAGCTAATGACGGGGTGTTGTTTGGCGTTGTTGGTTCTGTTAACAAAGTGAAGACGCGCGCGTGTGTGTGTGTGTGTGTGTGAAGCAGTACACTGTGCATGTCTGAAAGAAGTTAGGACAAATGAAAAGAAAAACAGATATCAGTTGCAGCAACATTGATTTCATAGGTAGGACAAAGCGTGTGAAAATTCTTATCAAAATTCTTATCAAACGAGACAGGCGATGTGTGTACAACGTGACATTGAGACGCTTTCGCTAAACTATTGTTGCCGTGTAAACGCAGTAAGTGTCACATATTCTGAGTGTCTGTTTATAGCCTTAGTTATCCGGCATGCAACGTACTACATGCACCCTTTTACTCGTGTATTGTCACGTGTGGCCTGTCCGGCTCTACCTTATTTTTACACATTCCCTCATAAATGGCATGATTTTCGGAAATAAAGTTACTGAACATAAAATGTATGTTTTGACTTTGTTCACAAGTTTTGTCGGAAACATTTCTCATTCTAAGAAAATGAGCGAGGTAATATCATGAAATGTACACACGGCTTCCTGTAAAGTGCCCGCTGTCCTTGCCAGATTTTAATGAAACTTCAATCTTCTCGACAGATTTTCAAAAAATATGGAAACATCAAATTTCATGAAAATCCGTCCAGTGTGAGCCGAGTTGTTCCTTGCGGGCGGACGGACGGACGGACAGACAAACAGACATGACGCAGCTAATAATCACTTTTCGCAATTTTGCGAATGCGCCTGAAAACTCGAACTATTAACTGTTGTTGTATAGGCATAAAATTCAGTCTGCCCTGCTAAGAAAGAGCAGGCAGTTCGGTGTAAATGGAGGATGTTCCAGAGTACACTGTTAAGGAAAGTGTCTTAAAATGTGAGATGAATGACGGGCGGGTGAAGAATATTTTAGAGGCCTAATTACATCTTTGTTGTTGTACTCTTCACCAGCTGTTTTTAGAACGATCAAGTGAATCGTACATGGGAAGGAAAGATGCACGCAAAATTTTAAACAGAAGTTTGAAGGGAAGAGACATCTAGCGAGGCCTCGGCCTAGCTAGAATGAGTTCATATTTGATTTTGACGCTTTGAAGACTGAAATACATTTGAATTTTATGTAAAACTTCAATTCCTGTACCGCAGCGAACACAGTTCCAGGAGTTTGAGGCTCCCAGAATTTCTAGATAATTGGCGCATGAAGGTAGTAACGTTGTCAGCCCTACGCACCGAGTACTCATTTCTATTAGTGGCTGATTCGACCCCAGGGCGCTAGTGCGGCCGGAAGAAGTATGTCAATGAAAAATCCCAATGAATCCATCGGGAATCGAACCCGCGACCCTCCGTCTTGTAGTGCAGTGCCTCAACCAACTGCGCCACCGCGTACCACAAGCACTAGAAAGACCAACCATTAATTGTATATAAAAGTCAGGCTCCTTTTGTAAGTAAGGCTTAGTCCAGACCCCATTCTTTCTTCCCCATTGTTTACTCTCTCACTTCTGCTAATCCCCTGTTTAAGTAAACAAATGTTGAGAGAGGATGACATTATCGTGTGGGAAGAGTGGAATGGATGGACAAAAATGAAACAGAACAAGTCATTTACAGAATTACTTAATAGATGCTTTCTGAGGTGTCCGCAGATGTATCGCCGAGGAATCTGTTCTTCTGAGATATGACCGTGCTTCAGTGGACAGTCGGATACCGACGTTTCGAAGGACTTTATTTTCTGCATTTTAAATGGTCGAAATGATCACGGAAAATACATAAAGAAGAAACAGTGGATGAGAGAAGAAGGCGTTAAACCAACGAAAGAAAAGTAGTTGGATTAATTGGCAGAGTCAGAAGCTTTGAACCTAAACGCTGAGATTCTTAATCAATTATCTGTTGCGTTTAAGGTTTAAAAACATTGCGGATTCATTAATTTCCGATCACACACAAGATACTGTTTTTTATCCTCTACACTTCCTGCATCCTGAAACAAAATATCGTGAATGCGACCTCATGGATTGTAATTGAAAGTGGAAACAATAATTGTGTTCGTCAAGAATTTGAATCTGAAAGAAAATAAATATTATACAGTGGAACCATGCTACTGATCTAGGAAAAGCATGAAAATTCTTTGGAGGTAGAAATTTTAATGGAAGCCTTTATAGGAGAATCGGCTTAGATCAGGGTGTAACACAACTAACGTAACTTCCATATTAAAAAGGAGACATTTTACAATAATGCTGGAATTCGTAAAGACCATAAAAAATCGCAGAAGCAAACGTTCGAACGTTTAATTCATTTTGAAGCTCCAGTTATGTGTTGCAAAATCAAGTGCCAGAAATAATTAATTATAAAATATTCGTCAAAGAAAGAGCAAGCCAGTGATCATCTCTAAAGAATGGCAGAGTTTGAACGGAAAGTGTTGTTTACCGCGATTACCAATCTAATAGTCTTACAACCAGCAATCAAGGTTGATAAGTCTGTGTATGTTTGTTAGACTGTGATCGGTTGACTACTTCTTATTTAATTACGAATAAAAATCTTTTATACCCATTTGGTTGACAATATGTCGCTGTTGACGGTAAACAGTAGAGAAACAAGCAGTGTTTATTGTGATATCCGTAGGGGTGGACACCATGCGGTGTTTGTTTAACGTTACAGCTGCTGCTACACACATTGGCCATGCGGCTCGACAGGGATAAAGCAATAGCGTATGAAGTGAATATGCCGCCATAGTCAGGGTAGCAGAGTGAAGATGGAGGTAGCAGGTTCCCTGCAGTGTTAATACTTTTTACCAGGCTACACGGCGTCACGTACCAGACAACAGCAATCTTGAATTCGTCTGACTGAGTATAACGACTTGTCTTCGAGCTCATGATAGCTATTTGGTACCACGAAGAGTGGGGAATTTTTTGGTCACTTGAGCAACTGGTAGTTTTTCGAGAAGAGCCGTAGTCCAAGGCAAAACGTTTTCCATGTACGTGTCATTAATTCTTGTGGTGGAGTAGAGATACAGCTGTACTCATTCTTAACCTCGGCACTTGATCTGGTTGAGTGGTCATCTTCACGCTCCGGCTGCCTTACCCCTGGGAGAATAATTCCGCGGTACCCATTAAATAGGCGGCTGGGTGGGCCCAGAGCCGGTCTGGACGTTTTGGAGTAGAGAAAAATCTCTTTTTTGTATTGCGGGCTGCTGGATTCTGACGCCGTGTTTTCTGGTAGGTAATACTTCTTTATGACGGTGTGGTAATTGACATACACACGTTATGAGAAAGTATGTATTGTTCGCATGCCGGTTCATGGCCCTTGGCTTTACTTCTGTGTGCGCGCGTTCTTGTATCAGTAGATGGTACGCAGTTGCTTGCTGGCAACTTTGACAGAGGACGTAAAATATTTAGTTTACGGTTGGTAAATGAGCACTGCGGCTGTGTTTTACATTAATTTCCCTCCTGTTTTACATTAATTTTCCTCCTGTTTTACATTAATTTCGCTCCTGTTTTACATTAATTTTCCTCCTGTTTTACATTAATTTCGCTCCTGTTTTACATTAATTTCCCTCCTGTTTTACGTTAATTTCCCTCCTGTTTTACATTAATTCCTTCCTGTTTTACATTAATTTCCCTCCTGTTTTATATTAATTTTCCTCCTGTTTTACATTAATTTCCCTCCTGTTTTACATTAATTTCCCTCCTGTTTTACGTTAATTTCCCTCCTGTTTTACATTAATTTCCCTCCTGTTTTACATTAATTGGCCTCCTTTTTACATTAATTTTCCTCCTGTTTTACATTAATTTCCCCAACTTCTAGGGCCGCAAGGCTGAGTCCCTAACTATACACGCCAGGAAGCCATACGGTGGAGCGGTGGTATAGCTCTATATAATTTTAAGTCTGGACTAGATGAAGATGAGTGGTCAGCTCCACACCCCGGACAGTTCAGCCTCCGGGAAAGAGCTGTCTGTCTAGGTCATCTCTTAGTTCTTGGCCAGTGAAATTTTCAAGCTTAAGGCTAGCAGCGAGTTACCTACACAGCGGTAGTGATAGCGGATTGGCGGACGAAGTGCAACACATGTGCTGCTCTTGACACCTCGCGTACAGAGCAGGCCGGACCGCCAGCTCCACTAGATTCTTTGCCGGCCAGAAATGAAGAGATGGCTTGTCACTGTCGCTTAGGTGTCTGAGTGGTTTCCAGTGCCAGTCTGGATGCTTTGGAGAGGAGAAAAGAATGTTACTTTTACCTGGAACGTAACCAGGATTCCTCCGTCGTCCAGTACTATGCGACGACGCTGTATTCCTTTCGCTTTTAATCTGAGTGAGGGGACACTTGTTCTGTTATTTTTTGTCGTGCTCTTTTCGTCGTCAATATGTTTTTGCAGTTAAAACAGTATCCGCAGGATATGTTACAAACCACGTAACCTAAATAACCACGAAGCTTTATGTTTTATGTGTGTCATGCTCCGTGGACAGTTTGAAACATGGCCACTGCCAGTGTGAACGATATACGACGCTGCCGAGTCCCACAGAAAGAACCGTCCTCTGCCATAGTGAGAGGATGGCTCTTTCTAACGGAGCCAGCTGAGTAGGCCTACTTGCCACGCCAACTTTTCACCTGAGGACGGAGTCAGATCTACTTTCTGAAACGTTGTGTTTGTTTTTAAATACGACACAACTGACAGAGTCCAGAAACCCGGTAACCCTTTGTAACCGAAACAGATATAAACCTGATAAATTGGATCTGTTCGTTTTTATTTCCGCATATACTGTATTTGGCTCGCAACCCTCCTAAATTAACGAAACTCTAACACATATTACAGAGTGTTTTGTTTCTTATATAATTAAACATTTGCGAATGTATAATGAAGTTAATTAAGAAGAAAAATGAATATATAGAAGCCGTGTTCCGGCCTACAGTGTAGCTATCTACGTTATGCAGAATGATTCAGAAAGCTGTTAATACTTCTAGCAACGTCTGGGCTTCTACAGCGTGTAGTATAATGCGTTTGTTCTGATATTTCGCAGGGACTTCCTGCCTCTGTCTTCAGGTCGAGTTCCTCCGAAATGTTGGAAAACTCCGATTTTTATTTTGTAGGATGCAAAACAGTTTCGCAGCTGCCAGAAGTCGTTAGCTTTCGGTTTGCTGCCAGTAACTGACCAGCTATCGGAATTAGACAAATGAAGCTGTCCGTGAAGTAGAACATAAATACATCTAAATTTCTGTGTAAATGTCATATACTCGTATGTCAGCAAGTACGTAGAATTACGGCAACGGGTGAAACTGAAATTGTATCCGAAAAATTTAACGTAACTAGACAGGATCTGTATTTGAATAATAGGTTCTTTAGAAATGAAAATATGTTTCTATACCCTTAAAATGAAGGCCCTATGTCCCTTTGAAAGTCGGGAAACGATTACCCAATAACATGGCGTTATATCCCCGGGGGAAAGGAGACTTCAAGGAAATAACAATCCTAATAATCATTATCTTCTATTATCCTGTAACAAGAACAACAATTTGTAGCACATTTTCAGTTTCGAGCAACACGAATGTTATGACTTTGAGGTGTATTCGATTCCGAAACGTTGGACAGGAGAACCCAGTACACCAGTCCTCGAGATAACTTACACTTCTTTGCAGGATTATAAACGTACAGCAGTTAAGCCTAAGGCTCTGTAGAAATCTAAGTTTGTGCATCTGGAAAGTAAGCTTTGTAATTTCTACCCGGAACAACTTGTTAAGCTTAGTAACATTTTTCCTCTGTGTAGTAAGTACTCCTCTTTAAAAACGACCTGTGTAATTAGAAATGTAGGTTCACCATCTTTAGTTGGCTTTAAAACTTAGTGTTCTTCCTTATTTATACTTACGAGGATTTACCTTATTTATACTTACGAGGACTTTATTTCTCGTGAAGTACGTACGCCGTGTTACAATGTTACATCCAATTAGAGATGCAAGTTTTACTATCTCTAATTAGGTCTAGAACTAAGGTGTTTCTCCTTATTCAAACTTAGAAACATTTCGCCTCCTGTGACGTATATAGGTCTGCTGTCTTCTAAAAAGATATCTGCATTAAGGATTGAAGATTTGACAGTCCGTAATTGGTTTGTGAATCGACCATTTGCAGTTAAAATAAATAATAAAATAATAAGTTGCCTCTTGTTGAAGCTTAGGCAAATGTTGAGATCTGCGCTCTTCTCGGGTATAACGCAGCGTCGAGTGGTAATCCTTTACCGACGTTTCGGGACGACGTATCGGTCCCATCTTCAAGGGTCAAGAAGTCCTAGAAGAAGAGTGCAGACCTCATCAGCATCGCGGCGGAAGCCTGAAATCACGGGTAGGCAGATGTAGTTTTCGAAAGCGATGGTCTTAAGCGATGTGCCGAAAATTTGCTGCCGATGGTCTCGATGTTCCGATTTTACTAAAACTGATGATGCACTACACAAGTAGCCGGCCGCCGAGGTGAGTGAGAATCTTAGTACTAAACAGATTACTGCAAGACCTTAGACATAACACCGTATTTGGACGGGCTGTTTCCATACGAGAAAATCCTGCAGCTGATGTAACAGGAGTGTCCGCAACTGAAACCAGAGTCTTCATATTCGCGTCACGTTTCCTAATTAGAATTACGAATTGAATGTAGATCCGACGTCATCAGGCTAAGCTCTGTACACATGTCACTTCGTGAAAGGGGGAGAACTGTGTAATTCAGCTGACTGAGTAACAAGAAGGCTGTGAGAATTTTAAAGCAGAAAGGAGTTTATAAGATGGTGAATGAAACAGAAAATGCGTGTCAAACAGAAAACTGACTGGGGAAAATTATGAGGTAACGCCGGGCGAAAGAAGCCAAAACCCAACGCAGTTTTGTTAGTGTGGGTGAATCTGTTAGTACATTCCGCCAGGCGCTAAACATGAAACGGCACTGGACTAGGGAACTGTGAATTCAGAGTTCTGTGAAGTAAATGAATGGGTTTAAAAAATATACCGCCGAATGTGGTTCTCTAAAACTGTGTATGGATGGTTGATTTATTATACCAGTATTAAGTTGGACATAAGTGCCTTATATGAATTACGTTTGTATTTAATAGACACGATGTTTCGTTAGAGAGCTGTGCTGCTGCCAGGTGGTTGTCACTGTAGGCCTACTGACAGGTTTTTATCATCAGTAGGCCTACAGGGGAAACCTATCATCTGACAGCGGGAGTGGATCTGACGGCTTAATGTCGTGTGTAACACATATAGTATTGGCACGACTGACAAATGAGTATCTCGGTATAGGTCGGACTTTGTCTGCCATCTTCGATATTTATGCTACTGATACTAAGACGGAGACTGAGTAGGTGCTGTGGGTGGGTCGGTGTGTGGTAGCTCTGAACTTCATTAGAAGACTTTTGAAAGGGAAGAGGTTATAAAATTAAATTTTATATCGAAATCGAAAAATACGAGCATTTAGTGTCCAACGCTTATTCAAAATAAAATGTAATTAGAAATATTCAGGTCTTCTGGGATGTTAAACCGTGCCGAATGGTAATTACCGACGTTTCGGAGCAGGCCTATTGTAGTTCCTTCATTGACAGTCACGTAGCCCAAGGAGATAAATAAAAAGTGTCCTGAAAGAATCCTTTAGAGATATATTTAGCTCTTTTAACTAAAATTCGGGCTTAGGCTATGTGAAGCGGCACCTTATGAAGTATTAATATGCTACACGAAGCATCGTGAACGTGCGTAATCAAACATCAATTATCTTGTGTTTCATTTGTTTCCGTAGAATGACTACTTGTGTAGACCTTGCATTTACATTGAATTTCTGTCGCAGTTTCCTACAATCGCAGACTTTTCGTTCACCTTTCTGATACCACAGCTTAGACTTCGTGGTTTTCTTAACTTTGTGCAAAGAATGCCAATTTCGGTCTATTTATAATGGTCTCGTTTTACTTAGAGAAACGGTGGTAAGACGAGAAGTAGGAAAATAAACCAAAAGAAATGAAGAGTGGGAATGAAGTTGTCAGAAGGGAATGTAGTATAATAAGGAAGAAAGACTAAGTAAATGTAAAAACGAGGAATGAATTAAGTAACGACGAAGATACGTAACGGGAAAGAAAATGAGGAGGAAAGTAAGCGAAGTAAAGAAATTAGTAAATGGGAAATTTATGATAGATGGGTTGAGAAAATAAATTACTGAGTGGAATTAAGGATGTGGGGATGTTTTTGCTGGCTGAGAGGCGGAGTGAAGTGCCTTGCGCTCAGATATTGACTTTGCAGTTACTGCAGGAAGCAACGTAAATAGAGATGTTATCAAAACTTACTGTCATAGAAAGTGCAGCTAAATTTTGCCTTTTATTCTTTGTGTTTTCTCAAAGTCCCCGATGGCTGTCCCTTCATTGCTGTGGGCAAATAGGCCTACCTTACAGTACGTGTACATTAGGGTCACTTTCACTCCTGGAACTTTGAAACGATAACCCCATTGTCACAAGCCAAAGCCGGTTAACCGAGAGACTTGTGTAGCCTCACAAAACGTTGGTTTGTTCAGAATGAGCCAGAATTTATCGGTGTAATCTAATAGCAACTTCTGTCGTAATGAAATAAGCCAGATCCGTTGTGTTGTCTGTAACAGAAATCAAGTCGGAATCCGTCCAAACACAACTGAATGTCATTTACTCTACAGAATTACAGGTTTCGATCTATTTCAGGCCATCCTCAGGTTCACAGTTTGTGTTTAAAACATATTGAGGCAGGAATATAAGTCCGTAAAATGCGATTAAATCTATTAAAATGTTAAAATTATTACGGTCATAATAGGGAATTATATGTGTGGATAGAGGTTCTAACGCATTATTACAAATATACTCTACAACTTTTTAACTTCTTTGGTTATTGCAAGTTATCACATTATCCTCTCTAATCGGGTATGTCAGTGTGGATTCATTCCCAATTGCGGGTTCCAGCTGGGAGTTGTTACTTAAATGTATAGGTGAGTAGCAAGCTGAATACTGTATTGTGTAGCGCCTGCACTTGTTACGCAGTGACCGTTATTTCACGTATCGCTGTTCTAAATCGTTGTACGCCCTTACTTATTTGTAATTACCTGTCGTTAAAAGTGAAATGAGTCCAGTATTGTACACATTATATTCGTTTGATTATATTATATTTGCATTTATATTTACATCCTTCAAGTGCAAATTGAAGTACATCAAAATTTGTAACGCACATGCCACGTGTTGTTCGAAAGACTTTCCTGCCAATGTTGTACGGGTTACAGAAACTCCTTGCATTGCCTGAGGGGGCGTTTGCAGATCTTCATTAAACTCCAAGGAACAACCTGCGACGGGCGCTAGGGCTAGATTTTCTAATTTTTCTCCAGCATTAATGGAGAAGTTAAGACAGTGAAGGGCGGATAAACTCATCACGCAGTTGACGGAGTTTAAAGATCAAGGTGTATGTAATTAAGATGCAAGTAGTGCTAAAGCGGGAGTTTAGAACTCAGTCTTCATGTTAGGATGAACTTTAAGTTGCCTGTAGTGTAGGCGGGAGCAGGACGTCTATGTTTATGTATTCTTAATTTACTCAACGACGCTGTTAGTAACTCAGACTATAGCTATTACGATAGTTGGTCAGATTAAAGAGATTTTTCTTTTCTCTGAAAGGTCCAGACCGACTTTGCGGGCCATCCAACGTCCTGTTCATTAGGGACCGGGGGCCCCTTTCCCGCTGGTGAAGCGGCCGGGGCATGAGGCTGATTACTCACGTCTATCTAGTGCTGAGCTTAAGAAAGTGCAGCTATGTTTTCCACTCCCCCATATTCATTCTTAGCGTGTAGGCCTACAGGGAAAACTGTAACTTTAATGCAAACAGCATTAATTGCGATTACACTAAGAACCAATAATGAAATATTTCGCTGCGTTTCGTAGTCCTTCCCTATTCTACCTACTTGTTCACAGTAGGTGTAGAGGGTTTTTGTGATTTCACTTGATCACACTCAGACACACACCACGGTCGGTAGGGCTCATCTGGACGAGGGATCGGCCCGTCGCAGAGACCTCTACGTGACAACAGAAACACTGTAAAAGAGACAACCATCCATGCCCCCCGTGGGATTCGAACCCACGATCCCAGCAAGCGCTCGGCCGCAGACCTACGCCTTAGACCGCGCGGCCACTGGGATCGGCCAATAGTGAAATGTTTTTTGTAAATTTGAGTAAATACTTTACTTCTTTGCATAAATATTTGTTTCAAAAGCTTTTTTTTTATTTCCCCCACCCAAAGAGAGCACTTCAGCTTTACATGGGGTTCCACGGAAAGTCAGGTTTAGTCAAAATGATTCACCAGATATTAACAATTTGAAGGTCTCTGCTCTGAATTATAAGGAAGCTTCACCAGGCAACCGATATGCCTTTCGTTGCATGACTGACTGCCCTTCAAGATTAAGGCGATACGATCTTTCGACACGTCGGAAACCAGTCACCGCACAACACAGCATTACGTTCCAGAAGACTGGAGTCTTTGGCATCGTGGCTGTGAAAAACTCGAATTTTCGTAGAACCGTGTACTGACACCAGAAAACAAACTCACTCCTTTGTCTAGGACCTTTCGTTTGTCAAGCCCATTTTCGTCACATTTCCCGTCATAAGAAAGAAAGAAAGAAAGAAAGAAAGAAAGAAAGAAAGAAAAATGAGTGAATGAATGTTCGTGAGGTAAGCAGGTAGTGCAGGCTGTGTGTGATTATGAGAGAGACTGAGAGAGAGAATGAGTACCTCTATAGATTTTTACTAACTGTGTTGTGTACGTAATGCAATTAAAGAACACTCCAGCATCGTACGTTTTGGTTTCCTGATAGCAACAACAAAGCCTTGCCAGAACTGCGAGCTCACAGAACGGGAATGACACTGCCGCGCCGAACGTTGGGGCCCGGAAATGGTATAAGGCAGTGGCGATCACCTTGTGGCCAGTGCAGCCTGTAGAAACGCGTATAGTGAGTACTTTGAATACCTTAGCATAATGTTGTACCTTGTGGCACTTCGCCGGATCGATCATGTCGGAGTGGCCCGCGAATAAAAAAGTTTGCTCTCTGCTGATGTAGGGTAATAGACGGAGGATACGCGGGGTTTGTTACGGAAATATTTTTGCAGGGAGTAAAATAACGTTGCGGCAGCACGGAAGTTGTATTTAGCTATCGGTTTCAGGTATAACTGACGAACAGTGGAAGCTATTTGGTATGGACGTAGAACGTAAACGTAAATAAACACTGCGTATGAAGTGCTGTCAGTAACTACAAATATGGCGACAATGCGAATATTGGTTGTATGCCCGAACAATTTAAAGCTTACGTAATCTGGTTTTTGTTTACACCAAAACATGTGTGTGCTTTGACGTAAATAAATACCAGTAGGCCTAATCGTTCAGAAGCACGCCTTTAATATGAACACATTTAAGAGACATAATCTCTTGTTAAATAATACGGTTTTTGCAGTAATCGACCTGACACTTAAATGTGCAGGTCTGTGAAATGATGCCATGTGGCAGTAGACTTGTGATTTTTGCGTTCCTGTTCCATTTTATTTGTACGCAATTTTTTCGTATCATGCTACTGAAATAGCATTTTCTAATATTGGCTCGCTTTGTATCCGTATTTTACTTCTCTCTATAATCTTCGTGAGCCCATGATAATTGCTTGTTTTACATTGAACGATGACAGGCATCTGTGAGTGGGTAAAGCAAATATCGTTGGAGACCTTCAATTAGTTATTTTAGCATGTACTTTGATGATTTGTTGACTCGGTTGAAAGATCAAACCTCAGCCTAATGAATTAAAAACTGATGTAGCCACGGTGAGCACAGCGCTTGATAAAGCAGAAGTAGCAGGAGCAGAGCGCCGGGAGTCCGGAAACGTGAGTAGCCTCGTGAAGCCCCTCAGGTGGCCGCGCATGTAATACAAGAGAATGTTCAGTTACTACCTGCCTGTCAGATACTGAACTGAGGCAGTGTTGATACTGCAATCATGTCGCTCTGTCTGCTGTGATTTTCATTCACTCTTTGTAGTAACATGTTTGCTTTCGAGCAGTAAGAAATGCGGTAGGTTTTACATGAATCTGAGACGATTCATATATCCAAATGCCGTGGTAGGAAGGCCCTCTGAAGTACAGATGTGAATCGTCTTTAACTACATAACACATACCCGTGCATTAAAACTAATGTAATATATACAATTAGAATGGCGTCCACAGATTATGCCGAGTTTAATTTAACTGCTATACGTTTACTGTAAAATATCTTACGTAGATATCCTTGAAAATAAGCCACCATGAAAGATACAGTGACAAGTATATTAGCACCATCTGATATCTAACGTGGCTGATCGCCATAAACCTTAATGCATTCATTTGCCGGGAAAGTTTCCTATCCCATACACAGAGACACACAAAAACACAGATGTTTTTAAATAAGCCTGACGAATTTCTCAACACGCCATACATCGTAGCACATTGCAGTACTTGTTATGTGTCTCACAAGCTATACAATAACTTGTTACTCACCTCCCCTGTAAAAGAACACTCTGTGACTGTAAAATTACCATATGCAGCGGCTGATTTTCGGATTTGTACTGTAGACCACCTCGCCTGCCATCCGCTAGAATAAGTGCGTCTACACCATTGCAGTCCCAGTTTTACGCGCGTTCGGAAAACTGCATTCGCTTCCTCATGTATGTCTGTCTATCCATCCGCATAGAATAACTAGTTAAAGTTTGTATTGGTGACTTGTGCTAAAATGTGGCAAGAAAATTCCTGTCAGGTTAAAACCAGACAACCGTAACAGCCACTTTACTTGAACACCTGCTTAAATGTATGATAATATCTCGTTTAATTTGTCGCATATGAGAGAAGGTGCAGATAAAAACTGCAGAGAAAATCGGAACACATATTTCACGTCAAATAGGCCTACTTTTTTTTTTAAATTGTGCCGTTTAAGAGACAGTTACAAAAAATACAGCGGAGCCAGACACGCCGTAGATGATTGAACATCATATAAGGCAAGGCAAACTTCTTTCTGTGAACATGATAGATGTGTGTAAGGGGAGTGGAGGTACAGCTCCAATCTTTCATGATCTCAGCACTAGATGGAGGTGAGTGGTCGGCCTCACCCACGAGGAAAGAGCTGCCGGTGGCCAAGGAATAGGAGGATGGGTGGTTCTGAACGTTTTGGTCTAATATAATGTGGTGTAAAAATATGCAGTTCACGTGCCTGCTAACTAAGGCAGCGATACAAAGAAGAGTCATAATGTTTAATGCCGCTTTAGACGGAGTAAAGCTTTGAAGTTGAGATGCGTTCTGCACGGGTGATAACTTAAGAAAGAAAGAAACGTACAGCCATAATGTTAATGCGTGCTGAATTAATGCTTTACAGTTGATTATAATCACGTAATATGGCTCCACGTACGGTAGATTTAAACTGGTTCTGGTGTGTCATAACAATCCATTGACGTAGACACCGTGTTACTACGTCACGATCCTGTGTAATTATCGGTTTTTTTACTTCTCGCCATTTGCATGATTAATAATTAAAGAAAAGAAAATGTGCGATTATAGTATTTGACATTCATTGCTTATGTGTGGGAACATGAAGTTAGGTGTGTAGATGGGTTATGAATATGCCTATAAAATGTGTGAAAATATTGTTTCTAAGGCACAAATTACAAAATATTTCGATGGTTTGAAGTTTCGAGGTTGTGTATGACCTTTACATTTATCAGCAGAATCAATATCAACATAAAAATAAGAATATCTTTGAGGAAATATAATAACAGACGGCAAGAATAGCAATAACCATCTGCAATATATGTACAGTTGTGGACAACAAAAATGTGACTCTAGTGGATTAACCCTTTAAAGACGAAGCGTGTCTGTTTTATATAAGGACTCAGTGCGTACCGCGCTGTAAACACTCTCCACTTCGGTTATAAAACCCAATCTCTTAATGTTTTATAAGGCAAAAGTTGCTGTTTGTTCTGAGATCCGTACAAAACACATAAACGCAGTGTGGGCACCACGTAGAATTTTTTTATGTTAAACCTGTTCGTATGTAAATTTACCGCTAGGCTTTAGAAGGTTAAATGGTATGAACATCTTCGAGGAGTCCACAGCGCAGGGAATCGAACGCGCCTCAGTGTTACCTTACATGTACATTTGCTGTCTTGTTTTTCACTGAAGTGGAGAATTCCATCTTCTCTTCTTGAACCTTTGTCTCGAGGGGCCAGATTAAGCTGGCCGGTGACCTGTAACACCTTTATGGCTGCGTGAAAGAAACTGAAGGTGCAGTATGGCTGCCGTTGGAAGAACCTTTTGAAAAGTTCTTGGCTTACATTTGAAGACAGTGAATTGTTCCGTGGTGCCGTATGAAAGCCTGAACAGATAAGTTGAACCCAAATTTACATATCCACTTATAGAAATCGGTACACGGTGTACTACCTCATTGAACTCTCATAAATGTGGAAGCTCCGAAAAATAATAATGAAGTTTCTATCCGGATTCACAGAAAGCCAAGAATCAGTGCGAAAATTAACGAAACCTAGTATTAACTTCCGTTTTCCGGTATACATCCGTTTCATATTATTGCATCTTCAGTTTTATGTAGAGGAAAATGTAATATTTCACTGCTGTCACTGTACTGCACGTTTTTTACTGACAAACTTTCATCTTGGATAATGCGACATCTTGATTTTGCTTTTGCTGCATCCTTCTTCGCTCATCCACAAGGTAACCAGAGGAGTAAATTATTTCGTTGATGCCTTCATATCCGATCCTTCCTGATTCATTACCACACGTGCCTGTGAACGGTGTCATAAGTGCAGTAACAGACACCCCAGGCTACCGCTTGGTTTTCAGACCTAAAAGTCCTGCAATTGAGATAGTGTGACATCGCCAGGAGCTTGGCTTTGCCGTGCAGTCCGACGAGTCCTCTTCGCCGCCTGTCACGTGTAGTCTACAGGTACCTTTGCCTTGCCGTTGATGCCCATAACGGACATATCCGATCGACCGCGGTTTAACCTAGAACAAATATGCCGTCGCGGATCGCGGTGGCGCAGTTGTTTGAGGCACTGCGCTAGACGCTGGAAGGTCACGAGTTCGATTCCCGATGGTGTCATTTCAATTTTGTATTGACACAATCCTTCCTGCCGCACAATAGCCCTGGGGTTGACTCAGCCTGTAACCGAAATGACTACCAGGAATATTTCTTGGGGTTAAAGGCGGCCGGTGCGTGGGGCTGACAACCTTACCACCTTAACGTGCCGATTGTCTGGAAATCTGGGAGCCTCAACCTCCTGGAACCGTCTGGGCCTTTCAGGCCTGTACAGGGATAGCTGTACCTTTTTACTAAACTTATCTTGCATAAGTCACTGATTAGATAGGTTCTAACTTAAGACCGTCCGGTTTGGCTGGACATAACATTAGATTACTTCCAGAAGTTGCGTGTTTCACAGAACCGTGTTTTCCAATCGAAAGGTGGCACCAAGCAGTATACTGGAGTTCCAGATTTGCCCACACAGTTCCAACCAAATTTTGACAATACATGCAGTCACTGATGACATTAACGCAGCGCAGGCACAGGTTACAGCGTCCTTGTGTGTTGTAATTGGTTAATGGAGGGGCCCCACAGAAAGCATGGCAGGCGCAGCCTCGTTGGTGGCCATGAACATACTCTATACCGCTATTAAGGTAATTATATTAGGACAAGCACAGAGACTCCGTGCTTTACACACAGCGACAGCGCTCAGTGATTAAAAAAAATCGTCCTACAGAGCAGTGTAGAGCAACGTTTTGTAACATGGACCATTTGAAAACCTCATAACACTTTGCTGCAAACCAGTTATGCATAGTAGAAGTCTAATTTTTTCAAGGAAAATATATTTTATATTAAGCGATAAAGGAGCTGAGATTAGTATTAATTAATTAATTAATTAATTAATTATTAGTACTGTTGCAATAAAATTAATGTATTAATTAACTGATTGATTATAATTTTATTTTTAGAACTTCCATTCTTTTTTAAGAATGAAAGAACGTCAATAAGAACCTCGCCAATTCCTTTGCAGTGGGTGTTTTTAAAGACATACACAGGGTTTTGTTGCATTAAATTATGACAGAAATACGCCTTTTTTGTGATGCCATTGCCCAAATCGGGCCTAGGCCGTTCCTTTTGAGGTTTCGACATCACACACACACACACACACACACACACACACACACAGTAGTATTCCTCTGGACGAGGGATCGGCCTATCGCAGAGACCTCTACCTGACAACACATAACACTTACAAGACAGACATTAATGCCCCCCGACGGAATTCGAATCCGCAATCCCAGCAAGCGAGCGGCCGCAGATCCACGCGTGACCCGCGCGTCCACCGTGATCGACGAAACACACTTATTATTATTATTATCATCATCATCATCATCATCATCATCATCTCCTTTATGCAGGGTATTCACACTTATATACCTGAAACAAACCATGTTTCTAGGGTATACAGTGTCGCAGCTATTCTGCACGTACTGTTAATTGTGCATACACCGCTCACTTCAATATTAAACCCCTTTGTGCTTCTACATTAGCACTTCCCGCAGTGTGTGTGCTGTGCCCAATATAGCTGTTTTCTGCAGTTCCTTGATATCGTGCTTTCCCGGTATGCTGCGCAAGTATTTTCTGAAGGATTTTGAAATGGTTCCAGGCGCTCCTATTATAACTGGCGTCACCTGTGTTTTTACATTCCACATGCGCTGTATTTCTATAATGAGGTCTTTATATTTTAGAATCTTGTCGGCTTCTTTCTTTATCACATTTCTGTCTCCCGGGATTGCTACATCAATTAGCATACCTGTTCCTTTTCCACTGTCCCGGATTATGATTTATTATTATTATTATTATTATTATAATATTTCGACCTCAGCAGTGCATTTGACCTTGTTCCGCATCCTGTCTTACCTAACAAACTTCGCGCGTACGGGCTTTCTGATGGTTACGTAAACTGGTTTCGCAGTTACCTGACTAATCGGCAATCATCTGCACGCATTTCAGATACCTCTTCGTTACCTTTCGAAGTTCTTTCGGGGGTGCCTCAAGGATCCGTTCTAGGGCCTTTGCTTTTTAATATATTCATCAACGACCTTTGTACGGCAATTGAGTATTCTAACTTCTTGTTATTTGCTGACGATCTTAAAATCTTTCGTGCAAAAAATTCCGCTGACGATTGGATTCTCCTGCAATCTGACATAAATCGCATACAAGATTGGGTTTCTTCTAACGGCATGAAATTAAACATAGGCAAAACCAGGGTTATTGCCTTCACTAGAAAAACAAATGTTCTTTGTTACGTTGGTTGGCTGATAAGTAATGCACACAGTGAAATATCTAGAAAAAGAAACCATATATTTAAACAAACGAAAAAAGGAATTAAAGTACAATATTTTAGCTACAAATTGACGTACTTATTTTTCGACATAGCCGCCTTGTCGCTCAATACATTTTTCCCAACCTGAAACAAGTTTACGCATGCGGTCAATGAAGAATTCAGGGATTCTTTGGTTGATCCACGACGTCACAGCTTGCTTCACTTCATTGTCTGAGGTGAAGTGAGTCCCCTTGAGATCCCACTTGAGGTGAGGAAAGAAATGGAAATCGGTACACTTATAAAATATGTGACCCGTCTGTAACCCGTGCTGAAACTATAAATGACCTCGGGATACTGCTTGATTCTAAATTGCATTTCCACGTGCATGTTGACTACGTTTTCTCCCAATCTATAAGGACGCTGGGCTTAATACGAACTGTAACCTATTCCTTTTCTACCCTTGATAGACTGCTGATTTTGTATCTCACACCAGTTCGACCCAAACTTGAGTATGCCTCAACAGTGTGGAACTCTATAACGGCCCCTGATGCTAAAAAGTTTGAACGCATCCAGCGGAAGTTCGTTGCTCTGTGTCAAAATCGTTTCTCTGCTCACAACCATGTTACTTATGAGGTTTTTCTTGGATCTCTGAAGCTTCATACCCTGCATGATAGAAGGCTTCATTTGGATGCGCTATTCCTTATCTCTGTTTATTCAGGCCTAAAATGCTGCCCCTCTCTCTTGGACACCACTGGCATACGTGTTCCTTCTCGCAATGTCAGAAACTCCTCTCTGTTCACTGCTACGTGTACAAACTCTCCGACAGCGCGATGTGTTACGGCTGCAAACCGCGTGTGCAAAGACATCGATATCCTTAGGAAGCCCGTTACTTCTTTAAAGCAGATTTTGTGCTGAAATTGGATATTTGTCACATTCCTTACATTAACTTATTTGTATTTCTTCAGAGTGCAGGGGTTTTGCCCCAGTGATTTTACATATCTATTGAATTCTTTTGATTGCCTGCTTGTTTGTTTGTTTGTTTGTTTGTTTGTTTGTTTAGTGTTTGTGTATTTGTGCTGTTTTTGTATTTGTGTTTCTTTTCGTGCTGGCTTTATAATAGGGATTTTTGCTGTTAAGCTTGCACGTTAATAAATACCGATTATTATTATTATTATTATATTGTGTCATACTTATAGCTGAAATAGTAGGGGGAACAGTGTAGTTTACCTCTTCGTATTTTTCTCAGCCCTCCTACTATAGAGTTTCATTCATACAATGTTTGCCCACGCAATATGCACGAATACCTTTACAAGTTAAATAATGTTTGCTAAATTTAACTGTGGCGATCCCAGTGGCCATGCGGTCTAAGGCGTGGGTCTGCGGCCGTTCGCTTGCTGGGATTGTGGGTTCGAATCCCGCCGGGGGCATGGATGTTTGTCTCTTGTGTTTGTTGTGTGTTATGTAGGTAGCAGCCTGTAGGACGAGCTGATCACTCGTTCAGAGGAGTTCTACCGACTGTGTGTGTGTGTGTGTGTGTGTGTGTGTGTGTGTGTGTGGAATTGTGTGTGATCTAGAAACCTCAACAGTGAGGCAGCCGAGGCCCGAATTGGGCTGTTGTGCCACAGGAAAAGAAAATTAACTGTGCGTGCGGCCTTCACCCAACCACTCAACATCGTCTCCTTCATTATGATGCGGGGGTAAAAGTTAAGGTTGTTCGAAAATAGTGGCGGGCCTGCATTTTAACTGGTTTACTTTTTATCGCGTACATGGATTGCTAGTTCGGTTTTGTGAAGTGTTACTGTAATGTGATTGCTTGGTGATGATGACATAAGGGATCGAAACATGTAGCAGTGTTTAATGTGACATTGTAGTATAAAGTATCTGGGAATGATACAGTGCAGTTTGTTAGACTGGCTGTTGTTGAGTTGCTCCTCCGCCCTTTGAATAAGAACCCATTGCGTGTTAATTTCTTCCAGGCTTTTCCTATAGGATAATAGAGATTTGTTTGCTTTGTTGCAGATGAAGCCCTTACATGTAACGTATGCGATCGCTTCTTTAGCAGCCCTCGACAACTTGCACACCATCAACAGAAGAAACGTCATTTTGGGTAAACCATTTTTATAATTTCATGCAGTAAGCTTATAAAATTAGCATCGTGTATGTGTCTGTGTGTGTGTGTGTGTCTGTGTGTGTGTGTGTCTGTGTCTGTGTGTGTGTGTCTGTGTGTGTGTGTGTGTGTGTGTGT